>LPNX010548315.1:6645-150667 GCA_001517045.1 Pseudotsuga menziesii | reverse complement strand
TGTGGCAAGCAAAGTATCTATTCTGGGATCTAAGTTTAACAAGCTAAGCACAGTCTATACAAACTTTTCCCTTCCTCAATTTAGTTGTATCCAAACTTTTCGCAATCTAGTATATATGCTTGGGATTAACACTCTTTTGTTTGTATTAAAGAGGTCACTTTGAAGTTTTCTAATATTTGAACCATTGACGGTTTTATGGATAAACATTTTTTCTGAGCAAGTTCTTGGCAGTTTGAGATTTACTCCAAAAGTTGACTTCCACGAGGGCAATATGCCGATTCAGAGCTCAGTGTTCTCTCTTTATTATCTTCCTAACTGATCCTGCTTTCGATCATCGTTTCAAAGCACAATTAGTATCTAATCTGTAACTACCTCTGTAACTTCAATTAGAGCTTATATGTAACTACCTTCAGCCCATTTTCAACTGGATTTTTGTTATTACCAGAATTGTGCTCAGGTTCCTCTAGCCTCCACCCAACATTGTCACAAATATTCCTAATTTCCTCATTTATTCTACAGTGATCACTGGAGCATTTGGGTTCCTACCTTATCTCTGTGTAGGATATCTAGGCCCCAATGTATTCCACAGTACATAGTTTTCAAGCTCAGTGAATGTTAGACATAATTTTGGATAATAATCCTTTGTCAATATAACTTATGTGTGCTTGACTTCCTTTCGTGGGATCTGTATTGAATGCAATTGGTGGGAAGATAAGATGAGATGACAATTTTATTAATTTCAAATGAATGACCAAGATAAGTAGGTCAACCATACTTGAAAGTACATCCAGTATAGATACCTAAGTCAGAGTGGGGACCTAACATCCAAGGTCGATCACAAAAAATTATGAATGGAAGATTGTGTGCTTGATCAAACTTGGAGAATTTTTTTTGCATAGAGAGAGTCTGGATCTAGAATCTCCCAGGGCTCCTTAGAAGAGTTGTGGAAGGTAGTAGATCCATTAGGGGAGGGGTTTCAAGAGGAAATTTATGTCTCACTGATTTGAAATCTGTAGTGGTATGGACCAATGTATGATGTTTGCTTCCTTGACTGGACAGTTAACAGGGAAAAAAGAGGCAATCCTCCTGATGGGATTTGGCTGAGGAGGTCCATGCAAGGGTTGTGATCTATGCAAATCTCCCTCATGAAAAGAGGTAGGCATCTTTGTTCTAGACAATAAAAAATTTGTGGAGAGGGAGCCGCCCGAGTCTCGCTGAAGGCAGTAAAATCTCCCTTTGATGAAATAATGGATACTAAGATAGGACATCTGAAATTGAGATGTTCCTCTTACTTGTTCTCTTGTAAGTGGCATAGTTTGTGTTTTCTAATAGCGTTGATTGGTGAATTGGTGATCATTCTCAAACTGAAGTTGAAAAGATTCTACCCTCAACTGTTCAAGGAGGATCCCGAGGTTGTGCACCCAAATATCACCCTTCAAAGTACTCCTTGTTGTCTATACCTCAAACAGGTAGTTGGACATAAGGAATTTCCAGGCTATTCATTTCATCTAATAGTTGTTTCAGACTGTGATTGTTGAATAAAACTTGAGTTCAATACCCTATTTATGAGTTTTGTAACTTTTGATCACTGCTTGATGTTCTTGGATACAATATTCCCCAGTCTCATCAAAATTGATTCAATCTGTACTACCCAAATGAAAAGCTTTGTTGAAGAGAGAGGATTATCTACAAGCAATGTGGTTGTTGCATCGTGAAAGTGTAGTATTCCAGCTTGAATGGACTTCACTCCTTTGTTGTCTTCTCTGTCACATGTTAGTAAAACTCCTTTTAGCTTTGGATAAGCACCCAATTCATGTTTGAACATGGTCAAGGTCAACAAGAGTTCAGAGGGAGTCGAGCCAGGATTTGGGGGGTACATGGGGGATCAGGATAGGGTCAGGGGAGGGGCTGAGGCCGCCATAGGGTTGTGGTGAGACTAAGAAAACAAAACAAGAACATGGTGTGGGGAGATCAGGATAGAGGTTGAGGAGGACAGGGAAAGAGGGAGAGTTCTTAGGGCTCCTTAGTCCTTACCAACCTCTATGTCACATTCAAAGCTCTGCTTCTACTTGTATCTTGGTTAATTTTCAATCAAACAATACAATCCTAGTTCAAAAAAACTCTATTTTTAATCCTTTTATTGTTAATAGAAAAATCTTAAGGATGTATACATCTATTTTGTTTTATATGACAACAATTGTACATAAGCCAGATATTATAGACTAAAAAGTCATGTACCTCTAATTCAGCTTCAGCAACTGTAGTCTGTGAGGAAGGACTCCAATGAACAGGTTTCCGACCTCTATATATGTGGCCTAGAAGAACCATTTCACGAAATACTTCAATCTGATTGAAATATAAAATGATCAAAATAATCATATATTCAGTAGTTTCTTATGCATAGCACATAAATTGAGCTGCACTATAGTCTATACCTTTTAATGATTTCAGAGTCTTAATTTCTATTAAGAAGCATATAATCTTTGCATGTTTGTAATACATGAAAACAATTTTATAGGGGGGAGAGAGATATTTCTCAAGCAAAATGCAACAATTAGGAAAAAGTATAATTGAGCAACATCTGTGTAGGCCATCAGTGTATAAAATGCATCACTAAAATTATCTTCTCTTACTACTTAAATTATGAAATTTATTACTCCTGACAGTAGTAAATTATCATTGAAATAGTCTCCTAAGCGAGAAAGAAAGAGAGAGGGAAATCTCTTGTAAGAAGTCAACAAATTAAATACTTGGAGAAATGTTTAAACAGAAAAGCTAGGGCTTGTTAGCACTAATTTTAGTCCTAAAAATCGCTACAGAGAAATATCTCATGTACTATGGTACTTATATCTCATATCTCTGGGCTTGAGCCTTTCTCACTTGGGACATACAAATAGCTAGGGAAATATGGTGGCTAGAGATAAATAGTTGTATATATCTAGCAACTATGATCGATATTCAGATCCATCAAATCCATGAATTTATAATTTGGTAGAGAAAAAAGGATTTGAAAACATACCTAGGGGTCAATTGCACTAATATTAGACCTATAAATAGAAAGGGAGATATGTATCGAGGTACTTAGATATCATATTTGTGCACTTGAGGAACTCCTTCCACATGTGGGACTTGCAAATAGCGAGGAAAGTATGGCTAGTATCTGATCTGTAACTACCTATGTAACTTCAATTAGAGCTTATATGTAACTACCTTCAGTCTATTTTCAACTGTATTTTTGTTATCACCAGAATTGTGCTCAAGTTCCTCTAGCCTCCACCCAACATTGTCACAAATATTCCTAATTTCCTCATTTATTCTACAGTGATCACTGGAGAATTTGGGTGCCTACCCCATCTCTGTGTAGGATATCCAAGCCCTAATGTCTTCCACAGTGAATAGTTTGCAAGCTCAGACAATGCTAGACATAATTTTGGATAATAATCCTTTGTCAATATAACTTCTGTGTGCCTGACTTCCTTTTGTGGGATCTTTATTGAATGCAATTGGTGGGAAGATAAGATGAGATGACAATTTTATTAATGTCAAATGAATGACCAATATAAGTAGTTCAACCATACTTGAAAGTACATCCAGTATAGATACTTGGGTCAGAGTGGGGACCTAACATCCAAGGTCGATCAGAAAAAATTCTGAATGGAAGATTGTGTGCTTGATCAAAGTTGGAGAATTTTTTTGCATAGAGAGAGTCTGGATCTAGAATCTCCCAGGGCTCCTTAGAAGAGTTGTGGAAGGTAGTAGATCCATTAGGGGAGGGGTTTCAAGAGGAAATTTATGTCTCACTGATTTGAAATCTATAGTGGTATGGGCCAATGTATGCTATTTGCTTCCTTGAGTGGATAGTTAATAGGGAAAAAAGAGGAAATCCTCCTGATGGGATCTGGCTGGGGAGGTCCATGCAAGGGTTGTGATCTATGAAAATCTCCCTCATGAAAAGAGGTAGGCATTTTTGTTCTCGACAATGAAAAAATGTGGAGAGGGAGCCGCCCGAGTCTCGCTGAAGGCAGGAAAATCTACCTTTGATGAAATAATGGATACTAAGATAGGACATCTGAAATTGAGATGTTCCTCTTACTTGTTGTCTTGTAAGTGGCATAGTTTGTGTTTTCTAATAGCGTTGATTGGTGAATTGGTGATCAGTCTCAACCTGAAGTTTAAAATAGTATACCCTCAAATGTTCAAGGAGGATCCCGAGGTTGTGCACCCAAATATCACCTTTCAAAGTACTCCTTGTTGTCTACACCTCAAACAGGCAGTTGGACATAAGGACTTTCCAGGCTATTCATTTCATCTAATAGTTGTTTCAAACTGTGATTGTTGAGTAAAACTTGAGTTCAATACCCTTTTCATGAGTTTTGTAACTTCCGATCACTGCTTGATGTTCTTGGATACAATATTCTCCAGTCTCATCAAAATTGATTCAATCTGTGCTACCCAAATGAAAAGCTTTGTTGAAGAGAGAGAAATATCTACAAGCAATGTGGTTGTTGCACCGTGAAAGTGTAGTCTTCCAGCTTGAATGGAATTCACTCCTTCGTTGTCTTCTCTGTCACATGTTAGTAAAACTCTTTTTAGCTTTGTATAAGCACCCAATTCATGTTTGAACATGGTCAAGGTCAACAAGAGTTCAGAGGGAGTCGAGACAGGATTTGGGGGGTACATGGTGGATCAAGATAGGGTCAGGGGAGGGGCTGAGGCTGCCACAGGGTTGTGTTGAGACTGAGAAAACAAAAAAAGAATGTGGTGCGGGGAGATCAGGATAGAGGCTGAGGAGGACAGGGAAAGAGGGAGAGTTCTTAGGGCTCCTTAGTCCTTACCAACCTCTATGTCACATTCAAATCTCTACTTCTACTTGTATCTTGGTTAATTTTCAATCAAACAATACAATCCTAGTTCAAAAACACTCTATTTTTAATCCTTTTCTTGTTAATAGAAAAATCATAAGGTTGTATACATCTATTTTGTTTTATATGACAACAATTGTACATAAGCTAGATATTATAGACTAAAAATTCATGTACCTCTAATTCAGCTTCAGCAAGTGCACTCTATGAGGAAGGACTCCAATGAACCGGTTTTTGACCTCTATATATGTGGCCTAGAAGAACCATTTGGCGAAATACTTCAATCTGATTGAAATATAAAATGATCAAAATAATCAGATATTCAGTAGTTTCTTATGCATAGCACATAAATTGAACTGCACTATAGTCTATACCTTTTATTGATTTCAGAGTCTTAATTTATATTAAGAAGGATATAATCTTTGCATGTATGTAATACATGAAAACAATTTTATAGGGGGGAGAGAGATATTTCTCAAGCAAAATGCAACAATTAGGAAAAAGTCTAATTGAACAACATCTGTGTAGGCCATCAGTGTATAAAATGCATCACTAAAATTATCTTCTCTTACTACTTAAATTATGAAATTTATTACTCCTGACAGTAGTAAATTGTCATTGAAATAGTCTCCTAAGCAAGAAAGAAAGAGAGAGGGAAATATCGTGTAAGAAGTCAACACATTAAATACTTGGAGAAATGTTTAAACAGAAAAGCTAGGGCTTGTTAGCACTAATTTTAGTCCTGAAAATCGCTACAGAGAAATATCTCATGTACTATGGTACTTATATCTCATATCTCTGGGCTTGATCCTTTCTCACTTGGGACATACAAATAGCTAGGGAAATATGGTGGTTAGAGATAAACAATTGTATACATCTAGCAACTATGACTGATATTCAGATCCATCAAATCCATGAATTTATAATTTGGCAGAGAAAAAAAGATTTGAAAACATACCTAGGGGTCAATAGCACTAATATTAGACCTATAAATAGAAAGGGAGATATGTAACGAGGTACTTAGATATCATATGTGTGCACTTGAGGAACTCCTTCCACATGTGGGACTTAAAAATATCAAGGAAAGTATGGCTAGTATCTGATCTGTAACTACCTCTGTAACTTCTATTAGAGATTATATGTAACTACCTTCAGTCTACTTTCAACTGTATTTTTGTTATCACCAGAATTGTGCTCAAGTTCCTCTAGCCTCCACCCAACATTGTCACAAATATTCCTAATTTCCTCATTTATTATACAGTGGTCACTGGAACATTTGGGTGCCTACCCCATCTCCGTGTAGGATATCCAGGCCCCAATGTCTTCCACAATGAATAGTTTTCAAGCTCAGACAATGTTAGACATAATTTTGGATAATAATCCTTTGTCAATATAACTTCTGTGTGCCTGACTTCCTTTCATAGGATCTGTATTGAATGCAATTGGTGGGAATATAAGATGAGATGACAATTTTATTAATGTCAAATGAATGACCAATATAAGTAGGCCAACCATACTTGAAAGTACATCCAGTATAGATACCTGGGTCAGAGTGGGGACCTAACATCCAAGGTCGATCAAAAAAAATTCTGAATGGAAGATTGTGTGCTTGATCAAACTTGGAGAATTGTTTTGCATAGAGAGAGTCTGGATCTCGAATCTCCCAGGGATCCTTAGAAGAGTTGTGGAAGGTATTAGATCCATCAGGGGAGGGGATTCAAGAGGAAATTTATGTCTCACTGATTTGAAATCTGTAGTGGTATGGGCTAATGTATGCTATTTGTTTCCTTGAGTGGACAATTAACAGGGAAAAAAGAGGAAATCCTCGTGATGGGATCTGGCTGGGGAGGTCCATGCAAGGGTTGTGATCTATGCAAATCTCCCTCATGAAAAGAGGTAGGCATCTTTGTTCTAGACAATGAAAAAATGTGGAGAGGGAGCCGCCCGAGTGTCGCTGAAGGCAGTAAAATATCCCTTTGATGAAATAATGGATACTAAGATAGTACATCTGAAATTGAGATGTTCTTCTTACTTGTTCTCTTGTAAGTGGCATAGTTTGTGTTTTCTAATAGCGTTGATTGGTGAATTGGTGATCAGTCTCAACCTGAAGTTTAAAAGAGTCTACCCTCAACGGTTCAAGGAGGATCTCGAGGTTGTGCACCCAAATATCACCCTTCAAAGTACTCCTTATTGTCTACACCTCAAACAGGCAGTTGGACATAAGGACTTTCCAGGCTATTCATTTCATCTAATAGTTGTTTTAGACTGTGATTGTTGAGTAAAACTTGATTTCAGTACCCTATTCATGAGGTTTGTAACTTTCGATCACTGCTCGATGTTCTTGGATACAATATTCTCCAGTCTCATCAAAATTGATTCAATCTGTGCTACCCAAATGAAAAGATTTATTGAAGAGAGAGGATTATCTACAAGCAGTGTGGTTGTTGCACCGTGAAAGTGCAGTATTCCATCTTGAATGGACTTCACTCCTTTGTTGTCTTCTCTGTCACATGTTAGTAAAAGTCCTTTTAGCTTTGGATAAACACCCGATTCATGTTTGAACATGGTCAAGGTCAACAAGAGTTCAGAGGGAGTCGAGCCAGGATTTCGGGGGTACATGGGGGATCAGGATAGGGTCAGGGGAGGGGATGAGGCCGCCAGAGGGTTGTGTTGATACTGAGAAAACAAAACAAGAATGTGGTGCAGGGAGATCAGGATAGAGGCTGAGGAGGACAGGGAAAGAGGGAGAGTTCTTAGGGCTCCTTAGTCGTTACCAACCTCTATGTCACATTCAAAGCTCTGCTTCTACTTGTATCTTGGTTAATTTTCAATCAAAAAATACAATCCTAGTTCAAAAACACTCTATTTTTAATCCTTTTCTTGTTAATAGCAAAATCATAAGGATGTATACATCTATTTTGTTTTATATGACAACAATTGTACATAAGCCGGATATTATAGACTAAAAATTCATGTACCTCTAATTCAACTTCAACAAGTGCAGTCTGTGAGGAAGGACTCCAATGAACCGGTTTTCGACCTCTATATATGTGGCCTAGAAGAACCATTTGGCGAAATACTTCAATCTGATTGAAATATAAAATGATCAAAATAATCAGATATTCAGTAGTTTCTTATGCATAGCACATAAATTGAATTGCACTATAGTCTATACCTTTTATTGATTTCAGAGACTTAATTTCTATTAAGAAGCATATAATCTTTGCATGTCTGTAATACATGAAAACAATTTTATAGGGGGGAGAGAGATATTTCTCAAGCAAAATGCAACAATTAGTAAAAAGTCTAATTGAACAACATCTGTGTAGGCCATCAGTGTATAAAATACATCACTAAAATTATCTTCTCTTACTACTTAAATTATGAAATTCATGACTCCTGACAGTAGTAAATTATCATTGAAATAGTCTCCTAAGCGAGAAAGAAAGAGAGAGGGAAATCTCCTGTAAGAAGTCAACACGTTAAATACTTGGAGAAATGTTTAAACAGAAAAGCTAGGGCTTGTTAGCACTAATTTTAGTCCTGAAAATTGCTACGGAGAAATATCTCATGTACTATGGTACTTATATCTCATATCTCTGGGCTTGAGCCTTTCTCACGTGGGACATACAAATAGCTAGGGAAATATGGTGGTTAGAGATAAATAGTTGTATACATATAGCAACTATGACCGATATTCAGATCCATCAAATCCATGAATTTATAATTTGGCAGAGAAAAAAAGATTTGAAAACATACCTAGGGGTCAATAGCACTAATATTAGACATGTAAATAGAAAGGGAGATATGTATCGAGGTACCTAGATATCATATCTATGCACTTGAGGAACTCCTTCCACATGTGGGACTTGCAAATAGCGAGGAAAGTATGGCTGTTAGAGAGAAACACTTGTTTACACCTAGCAACTATAACCAATATTGATATCCATCAAATCCATTAATATACAAATTTGGCAGGGCAAAGAATACAAAAAATGATTTCAAAACATGACATTTCACAAAAAATGGATTTGTTCAATCATTTGTCTCTTACCAGATTCTAAAACAAGGTATCCACTGATAGTTCCTAAAAAAGGATAGAGAAAAAAACCAAGAAACACAATTTAAAACTTAAAAGAGAAATCTCCTGTAAGAACTCAACACATTAAATACTTGGAGAAATGTTTAAACAAAAAAGCTAGGTCTTGTTAGCAATAATTTTAGTCCTGAAAATTGCTACGGAGAAATATCTCATGTAATATGGTACTTATATCTCATATCTCTGGGCTTGAGCCTTTCTCACTTGGGACATACAAATAGCTAGGGAAATAGGGTGGTTAGAGATAAACAGTTGTATACTCTAGCAACTATGACCAATATTCAGATCCATCAAATCCATGAATTTATAATTTGGCAGAGGAAAAAAGATTTGAAAACATACCTAGGGGTCAATAGCACTAATATTAGACCTGTAAATAGAAAGGGAGATATGTATCGAGGTACTTAGATATCATATCTGTGCACTTGAGGAACTCCTTCCTCATGTGGGACTTGAAAATAGCGAGGAAAGTATGGCAGTTAGAGAGAAACATTTGTTTACACCTAGCAACTATAACCAATATTGACATGCATCAAATCCATAAATATACAAATCTGGTAGGGGAAAGAATACAAAAAATGATTTGAAAACATGACATTTCACAAAAAATGGATTTGTTCAATCATTTGTCTATTACCAGATTCTAAAACAAGGTATCCACTGATAGTTCCTAAAAAAGGAAAGAGAAAAAAAACAGGAAACACAATTTAAAACTTAAAAGAGAAATCTCCTATAAGAAGTCAACACATTAAATACTTGGAGAAATGTTTAAACAGAAAATCTAGGTCTTGTTAGCACTAATTTTAGTCCTGAAAATCACTACGGAGAAATATCTCATGTACTATGGTACTTATATCTCAGATCTCTGGGCTTGAGCCTTTCCCACTGGGGACATACAAATAGCTATGGAAATACGGTGGTTAGAGATAAACAATTGTATACATCTAGAAACTATTGTCCACGGGCTGTAACTCTACACTGGTTGGCTCTCCACTAGTTATACTATCTCCACAAGTTCAAGAATGATTTGACTGATTGCAGAAATAGACATGCCCACCAAAGTTCTATATTTAAGCTATGCCTCTTCTTTTATGTTTTTTTAGGGATAGACAAAAAAAGAACAGCAGCATTCTTACCTCTATCTATGACCGGGGCACATAATGGTTCTATGAAGCTGACTGAGGGGATCCATCTATCTCCAGAATCTTATTAGAATGAACCCATTGATGCACTGACTGAATGCATTATAAGATTGTCGGAGGATATACAAACATAGGGGAGACATGGAAATTTATCACCCATTGAAGAAGAATGGCATAGAGAAGAAGACAAATTCAGTTTATTCGGAGAAATAAAAGAAGCACTACTTACTCGCTGCACTTTTTTCGGTCCAAGGAGGGCAAAAAATTTCAGCCTTTCACATGTTCAAGGCGGCCACACTCCACGGTTCTCCACGAGCTCAACACTGAAAACTCTTCACGGTTCAATTCAGGGCTTTCCAGAGTAATGACTACCAAGTTTATGAAATGATTTGCAATGAAATGGTGAAGTGAAATCTTAAAGGTGTTTTAGGAAGTTAGGTTAGGATTTAATAATTTTAATTTTGTTTTATGAGTTAGGATTTAGTTTAGTTATGATTTAATTGAGTTTTTTTTTACTTTTTAATTTAATTTTATAAATTTAATCTAATTCAATATTATAATTTATTCAATTTATAATTTAATTTAATTAAAATTTTAACCATATTCAATTCAATTTAATTTTAATTTTAATGTAATTATTTTTATTGAAAAATAAAAAATCTAAAAATTAGGAGTTTCTAGGCGTTCCTCCATGAAGGTAGACGTGGGGGACGTGGGGATGCCTAAAAGCCCCCGTAGAGGGGAAACATGTTCCGCACCTGGGGAAACTTGGGGAAATGCGTTTCTTCACATTTCCCCCAAAAGGGGTACATGGGGAAACATTTCCCCAAGAGTTTCCCTATCCTGGATGCGTGGAGAAGCGAGGGCGCATGTTCTCGACCCTAGGAGATGCGTCCCCATGGAACATTGTATGTTTCTCAAATAAGAGGCCCTAAGGGGAAGGGTGTCTCTCTTTGTCCTATTTCCAACACCATGGTGGTTAAGCATGGGTGGTATGTCAAATCCAACACGCTGAAGGGGATCTCCTCCCCTACAAATGTGGACTAGTCAACCAGTGATGTGATCCTGCAACAACAAATATGGTTCATGAGCCTTTCAGTTTCTTAGTTGTTAGGGTTTTAGTTTTTGAGTGCTAATCGGTTTATCATGTACTCAAATTTTTAACAACAACCAAGTCACCTACATGTCATGTTGCATCGTAGCTTGTTACCCAAATGACTCAGTGAATGGAAGTGGACCCACATGTGGTATACAGAGAGTAGTAATCTTGTTAGTTTTTGTGATTGTTGTTTGAGTCCTCCTCAACAAAAGTTTTAAGTCTTTGAAGTTTGTACTTAATAAGGGAAACTGGTTTTCATGTTAAGGGTAGTTGTGAGAACAAATAAATGAAATAATACTTTAAAAAAAGGGTCACTAAAACACCTCCCTTAGTGTTAGTACATTGTGTTAGGGTTTTTTAAAGTTTTGTATATATTTTTTTATTTCATGTTTTTCCAACTGTAAGAACATGTACCTGATGTCACACAGGATTGGGAGCTTACCCTTGGAAGCGATACTACCGAGGAATTCCATGTATAGTTTTACAAAGTATCATGAATTACAGATCTTCCAAGAAATAAAATGAGATAAATTTGTCATGCTTGACTAAAGCCGCCCACAATGGGGAGGGAACTAAATTCATGATCACCTCACAGCATAGTTTACACTCTGTTTTCTTAGTGTTATGAATTGTAGATGCCCCAGGAAATAAAAGACAAAAACCTTTCCATTGCAATAGTCCTACAAGTGCAAACACTTCAGCCAAAGCTCATAAACAAGGCTTACTTCTGGATCACAATGGCATAAGGTTAGTTTCTTTTGTAGCAAAAAAACATGTTGCATATGGAAATGCACGGTTCTACGGAAACGCAAAACATTAAGGGTGCCCTTCATGGAAAGGATAGAGAGCTCAGTAGTAAAGCAACCTACCAGCCGAGGGCAGGCCCTGGGTTCAATTCCTAGCATGTTCAGATTCCAACAAATTTTACCCATTAGTTGATCACGCAATTGACATTAGTTCAATTTCCTCTGGATCAAAAAAAATATATTGAAAATGAACTGGTATTGGCACCACGCTTATATATTGAGTTGATTAATAAACCCATTTGTTTATTTCTAACCCTAGCTAACCCCCCTAACCCCTAAATCCCCTAACCGCTAAATCTCATAATGTGACCATAGTGACAATCTATTCATTTTATGCACATATATACTAAGCAACTAGCATAAACAATTAACAACTAACATCTAACGTAACTAACATAAACAATGAAGTCTTATACCAATATATGTATTCAATGCACCTACCAAACTTGCATGGACAATTCATGATGCACCATAACGCATCATTTAATGAAAAAGATGAAACTTGTAGTCAACATAAAAATGAAAATGAATAGGAAAATAACAAGGACAATTTCATTCCAACAAGACAACCATTTTTTCTTCAGGAAGCATAAAGGTCATTTCCTCACATAGAATTTCCCCCTCTATTATAGTGCATGGATTTCATTTTATAGGCATTATGCATCTATTAGTTTCAATAGAAGAACATTTACATTTACATTGAAAATTTATTTAGTGTGTCAAACTCAACATTGCATGTCCTCCAAGCAGTGACGAATCTTGACAGGATTACCTTTTGAGTTGAGAAAAAGAACTCCATGTTATTGATGAATCTTTGACATCACTCAACAATGATGAAGGGTTTTATTTTTCTCCTCCTTTAGCCAAACCTATAGAGAATCAATGGCTTTGGTTTTATAAATTAGGATTAATATAAAATTTAATTAATTTGTGTTTTATATAAATGTAATAATTTGTGTTTTATATAAATATAATATTTGTTTTATTATTATATAATATTTGTTTTAATGGTATTTTTTGTTATAGTAGTATATATAATAAACTTGGATCGAGGACATTGGACGAGAAGAGTTGTGCACATCGTGAATCGGGTGGGTGGTGACGTCAGATGAAAAATTTACCTGGCCACTAATTCATAAAGGAGGTTTAACTTGATAATGATAAGGAGAGGTCATCACTTATGAGGTCAGGCCTGTAAGAGGTTAAGGAATCGAAATATTTACCTGAAACTCTGAGATGGGGTCGGGCCTCTACCTTTACTACATATGGATCTGAGACTGGTTTTGGGTCAGCGGGCCAGTTTAATCATAATTGAGTCTTTGATTGTTTAAAATATTGTTCTTGGCGCTTCCACCGGTTCAATTATTATTGGATCAACTGCTACGACATTTAAATGAAATGAGCCTGGTAAAGCTATGTTGATTGGTGCAGCTAGTTCGACAGTCACAGATCATGATATATATATTGAAGTGAGAAAAGCACCTCAGTATGGGACTAATTGGGACTCTTACATTAAAGGATCGACAAATATCTATGATGCTTATAGGTATCGATATGGTACTGGTTCTCGTACCTAATTCATAATTGTAGGAACCTAATTTTCCTTTGGCACGCGCTTAACGGTTTGCTTCAATGATGCAGCAGGGATAAAGATGGTCAGTAGCAAATTTGTGCAATTTTTTTTTTGGATCTCTGAAGATCGAGGTGCATGGAACCAATATTACTAATAGAATGTAGACAAATTACAAAATTTACTAAATTGTAACACTTCATTGTCACAATTGCAATTTTCATGACACAATTAAAAATGACTAACATAAACGACTAATTCGTATTCTTCTAGCTAGTCATTTTTTATGTCGTGACTAAATTAGTCATTTATGTTAGTCATTTTTAACTTTGTCACTTATTATCTAGTCATATTTGTTAACTGGTGACTAAATTAGTCATTAATTTTAGTCATTTATAGTTGGGTTAATCAAAATTGCTCATATTTAGTAGTAAATCACTTGAAAAACCTATGGTGACTAGAATTTTTAGTCACCTAGTAGCTAATTCCTCATTTTGTACTAGTGTGATGAGGATGATGATTATGATGATGATGATGATGATAACTATGATGACGATGATTATGATTATGATGATGATGGTCAGTGTTGGACACCTCCCTTACCCTCCACCAGCCATAGGTAAGGAGCATACGACCTCATAATGGAACCTATGGGCTTAAGAAGAAAGTAGTGGTGAATACTATATTGTAAAAATACTCGTACATGTGTGAATACCAAGACATTGTTGAAGAACTTTAGTCATTAAATGGGATAAATGTTAGTGAGTAAATGTTGTAAATGTTAGGCAATAGAGTGCGTGCGTCTCTTTGCATATATGCGTTAGTACAAGCACGCGCTCTTATACATGGGTTCACGCTCATAAATACGCGTGTGTGCACCTATTAGTAATTAAAAAAAATAGAGATCTAGATTCTCATGGTTGCTACCAATTTTCATAGGTTTTCTACAACTGTTCGCGCATTTTGTGCTCCTGAACTTTGCAATTTGGCTCACACTCAATCATCAATTGGACACTCTTTGAGATATTGGATAGAAGATCACTCTTGGAATCTAAAAAACATATTCATTGGTATTGGAAGTTAGTGGATACATCCAAACTTTAAGTTTTCATTGCAAGAAGATATCATTTTGAATAGGTATGGTGAATTGTAAATAATTGTTTTCATTCACAAGCTTTCAGTCATTTCATTGATTTATATTTTATCATATGACTACAACAATATCTCTCTCATAGACAAAAATTAATTTCATGGGAATAATTCCCAACTTCACATCTAAACAAGTCTCATATTTTCCATACAAGATGAAGTATGCAATGTTCACTAATTTACATTTGCACATGAATATATTTCGATTTCACACAATGATGGCATAGATGAAGTTATCTCTTGAGACTCTTCATTTAAAAAAAAAAATTTGAAGAAATCATGGGAGAGGGTCCATATTGAATAGTTCACCAAGTTGTGCATATTCTCTATACAAGATGAAGTATGCAACATAGACCAATAATCATTTGCACGTGAATATATTTTGATTTCCCACAAGGATGGCATAGATACGTTTGTCGATGAGCACATCTTCTTGATCTCAACTTTGGATCCATGGTATGGAGACATTATCATGTATTTACAAACATTGAAGGTCCCTACTCACCTTTCACGGGATGAACGACGATGGTTACGTCATGTTTTTAGAATTACCTCATAGTGGATAACAATTTGTACCACCGTGGGGTAGATTCCATTTTATGTCGTTGTTTAACTCATGAGGAGGCTGAGCTTGTGCTGAATGATTGCCACGTAGGGGTGTGTGGTGGTCATTTATCTGGGCTTTCGATAGCCCAAAAAATCTTAAGAGTGGGTTATTTTTGGCCGTCGATCTTTAAAGATTGTGTTAATGCGGTCAAGAAGTGCCACCCTTTCTAGGTGTTCACACGTAATATGTGCTCACATCTTTCCATGTTACATCCAATTATCATCGCCGGTCCCTTCACTAAGTGGGGGCTTGATTGCATGGATTGCAACCCAGCTTCAGCTGGGGGGCATCATCATATTATCGTGGCTGTTGACTATTTCATGAAATGTGCTGAGGCTATGCCTACAGTTAAATCCAATGGTGAGACAACCGTACACTTCATATTCAACCAGATTATTACTCAGTTCGGTATTCTGAAAGATCTTGTCACTGACCATGGTAGGCACTTTCAGAATCATATGATGGAAGAGTTGGACTTGAAGTTAGGGTATAAGCAGGAGCATTCTTCTTCTTATTACCCTCAAGTAAATGGACAAGTTGAGGTAGTGAAAAAATCACTCAAGTCTATTCTCCAACGAACCATCGCACAAAGCAAGACCAATTGGCATATTATGTTATATCCTGCTTTGTGGGCTTATAGGACCGCAGTTAAGACTGCCACCAGTTTTTCCCCATATAATCTTATAAATGGAGTGGAGTTTGTGTTGCTGGTTGAGTGCGAGATCCCTTCATTGAAGCTATCCATAGAGCTCTTACCGAACACTTCTCCATTGCAGAAACATTTGGTCCATTTAAAGCAGCTTGATAAGCAGCGTCGAGATGCTTTAGTGGCTATAGAAGTGAATAAGCATCGCGTTAAGGTCCAATACGATAAATATGTCAATCTAAGGAGGTTTAGTGAAGGAGATTTGGTCCTTTTGTGGGATAAAGCTAAAAAACCCTTGGGGGCAAGAAAATTCAACCCCATGTTGCATGGTCCTTACGTGGTTAAATGTGTGTTAGAGAAGGGTTCTTATGAGCTACTGGATTACGAGGGGATGGCCTTGGTGGAGCCTATAAATGGGCTCTATATTAAAAAGTACTATGCATGATTTTCATCCAGGGCTGATTATTGTATATTATTGTACAACATTTTTGCATAGTTAGGTCTTTATTATGGTGATAGGGTTTGTTGATTAGATTCCATTTCTTATTGTAGATGTCAAGGGAGTCTTCCATCTATATAGGATTCACGGATAGTGCAAGCCATCACACTCAACACTCAGCCTCTGTTGCTTGGGCGATTTATACTCCTACGGGTTAGGTATTGTCTTCAGGAGGCATATGTTTATGGCCCTCTTCAAACAATGTTGTTGAATATAGTGCCATTATCAAGCTTCTACGGGATGCCATTTTACATGGTGTTCTATCTCTTGAGGTACATCTTGATTCGAAGTTAGTAGTGTCATAGCTTAATGGCTTGTATCATGTTATAGATCCTACATTATTACGAAGATTATTATGTGTAAGATTGTTAGAACGACAATTTGAAAACATAACATACATACATGTTCCAAGAATTTATAATCAAGTTGCTAACTCATATGCTAACTATGTGTTAAATTGACGTTTGTTTCATAGACAATAAGCTCATCACAAACATACATTTTTACACATGTAAATAAATAAACCGATCATCATAAAAAAATTTCATTAAAGCATCCAAAATGTGGTAATACATAGTGTCATAATACAAAAATGGGGCTCTCAAGCCACTAAAATATAAATACACGGTAGTACAAAATGTATCACTCCTAGGTATCTAATCCTGGGGAGGAGGAGGGGGGTTCTGATCATGGAATGTCACCATGGCTCTAGCTAGCCATCTAAATAACCACACCCATGCTCATGGCATACCCACAACCTGACGATGCATGGCCTCAGGCAGGTCCTCGACCTGCGCCATGGGTACCCTATGTGTCAACCTCACAAAGTTGGTATGAATGCTTTGGAGCGTCTGCTCCGTATCCATACCTGTAATGTCATCTCCTCTTCCCCTCCGTCTATGATGAGAGAATCCTTCAAGCCACCGTGGTCCTACATCTGCATATATATGATAGTATTTCACTATGTGTTGTCATGAAAAAAAATGTCTTTTTTATTCCATATATAAAAAAACATAAAAATTAAATAACTCAATTTTTTTAAAAAGAGGGTTGAGATTCATTACCAATGTCACCGTATGTTGATCCTGGTGGTAATGGCATGTCGGGGTCTCCCTGGAAATCTATCCCCACATAGGGGTAATCATCGATGGCAACTATCTGTCGTCGCCACCATGGAAAGAAATCAGCTGGATAGGGGTTGGACACCCTACCTCCATCCAGTGTGCGCATCGCATCTACCCAATGTCATTGGGCTGGATCATGTACCTCGTGAAGAGGAACATCAACTCTAGGGCTCAATCTCGGAACACGCTCAAAGAAAAACGTGCTCAGTATGCTACTGAAAATGAAATTTCTTACTCTTCCCATCTTGCACTCACTGAGCAAGTGTTTCATGTTTCCCAGTAGTGCAGTGCTCCAATCATACATAGTGGGTCTCATGCACTCCACTGCATAGAACATCAGAGGCTGCGAGGCCTAGTGGAGTGAAGCTAGCTCTACTATCCTACCCAGTGTCAGTAGTATGGGCTCTAGGCCTAACATCTGTATGGATTTAGTTGGGATCTAACTCCCAACCTTCTCCATGTCCAGATAACAATACACAGCTATGTACTCATCGATGGTGAGGCCAACTCCGGGGCCATGAGATCACAGGTTCACCAATTTCCCCCGTCGGGAAAGTCCAGTAATAAAGTATATGTCCTCCACTTCTATGGTGAGGGACATCCCATTGATCTATAAAGACTCTAAGTTAGGATCCCAGTAGTCTACTAGCATCTGCAAGAGTGTTGGTTTTCCTCTTAAGCCACCAAGACACCAAAATTTATAGAGCCCGCATGCACAAAGAGCTTATTGTGCCATTAGAACACCACACACTGCTTCTTCTACATCCCCGTGCTCATGTTCTCTCCATTCTAGAACCATATTGCATGTTTAAATCAATTTTGGGTCATTATAAATCCTTAAAAAACTTGACTGTGGCTGCATATGCAACTGTTTGCTAAACAACCGCATATGCCGGAAAAATCCTCGATTTCCGTGTGGGCTGAGGCGCACACTTTAGGGTGGCCTAGAAATCCAAAGTGACCATGGAAAATTGAAAATTTTACATAAAAATGAAAGAGCAGGGCATGGGAACTTACCTAGAAAAAACAGTGGCGGATTCCGTCTGCTGGATCTCCCAGAATTCGCATTTGAAGTTCTGAGCTCAATTAGGTAAAAATTTCAAATGTTATATAATGTTTTAAATTTTTTACTATTTATAGAAATTTTTCAAATTTTTGCAAATTTTTACCCCCTTTTCTATAGTTTGAATTGTTTCTACTCCTTTTGGACCATTTTTTGACTAATATATGATGTAGGAGACCGTTTTCAGCACCGTTTCAACCATTGTTTTGACCCGTTCGTGTCAATGTCAGGTATCATGTCTAAACTGGCATATAGGTTAGGTTTCACCACTATTTGCGTTTTTCATGACTTTATGACCATTTCATCATAACCGTAGGTACGAACCCATTCTATCTTGTTATGGAACCTTCTTGCTGTTTTAGAAGTGGCATGATTTGAATGGTAGAGCTTCACCTTACATGGGTACCCTAGTTATCTCCTTATTTGCATTTGGTGTCCATGCCAACAATTTTGTCCTTTAGGGTGTGGGATTTCATTGTATAGTATTGCCATGACATTTCTCAAGAGCCTCATACTCCTCTTGATATTTTGCTGGCCTATTACCCCCGGACTCCCTTATGTCAAGTTGTAATTGCATTATCATGAGCTTTTCCTGCCTTATTGAGCCTTATACTAGCTTCCCTGACTTTGAGTATCAGCCATATAGCCTGAGATTGTCTCATGTCTAGCCATGCAGAGCCATTTTATATATCCTTTGCAACTTCATTCCCTATTTTTACCAGGAGGGGACCTTCCCCCGAGTGTCGCTATCCTACACATGTATCCTTGCATTGAGCATAGGTATGTTCCACTGCTTGGAACTAGTTTGTTTTCCCATTTGACACTCATCTCCTCCTATTCTATAACTTTAAAGCAGTTTTATTCTTTTTCAATATTTTCAAATATTTGAAAAAGTCCAAAAAAATTAAAAAACCAAAAAGCCAGAAAAGGAAATATGTTATCTTTGGTAGCAGTCGAGTCGTGTTGCCTTCTAACAGAGCACTATATATCACATTCATTGATTGGGTTAATAGTTTGACTTTAGGAGTTGTACTCATTTATCTTAGTTTATCTCCACCAACTAGTTAAGCTCCCAATCCCTATGGAGCCTCTGTCGATGCCTCCTGTGTCACAGAGATGTCCCAGTTTTGCATATCAAGTCTATGCTGCCTATATTCAGTCACCATTCGCCGTTATGCTCTTATTCAAAGAAAGTTGAAACATGAGTTGGTCATTCCTTAGTTATCTTGACTTTGCATGTCGGCCATTCTCGGTACAGTTACTGGTTCATGCACCTTATGATCGATTCCTTCCACATCATACAGCTTTGTTGAGTACCTTGTGTTGGATGATGGGGGATGCCTTAATGCCCTCCTTCCAGCGGATTTCATCCCATCGACTTCAGATCATTTATTCTGGGATAGGAATCTAGAGTCATCTTTGAGTGCCTTGAGATTTGCAGTCATCAGTGGTAGGTTCTCTCGCCATTGACATTTTTTGGGAATACATCAATGTCCCCTGATCGATGGATTCTCTCAAGTGTTTGACCTCAACACATTTATTCACACTTGTTAGTTTGCACTCTAGTTCCTTGATTCCCATTTTCGTTATCGGTGGGTGATCTTGCGTTTGTTAATGATATACATCAATGACTGGTAATCCGACGATGGACTACTATGTTCGACCTCGACACCTCTATTCACATAGTAGGACATGTACTCGTAGCGGTGTGTGTAGAAGACCTTCCAAATTGGTGGAATCTCATATATGCTACCTTCTTGATTGTGCCAGTGTTCATGAGATTTCAGCTCTCGTGACTTGATTCCAGTATATGTCAGACATTTCCATCCATTATGGAGATCTTCATCTGTTATATATATTTAGTCTTCATGGAGATAATGGTCCTTTGTATATCTTCATCATGGAGATTATGATCTATGTATATTGTACGTGGTGATGACCACATATGTCATATTGTATCATGCCTATTTATGGCCATTGTACTCTTATGTATCCGGTACTGCTAAATGTATTTGCACTTATATGCAGAGTTGTATCATTGTATAGTGTTGATTGGATGGCTGGTTCTTCCACTGGGTTCTTCATCACTTCATCTCTGGGATGGACTTATAATGTATTTCGACCATCGTATGACCCCTATGACCTCACACATTAGGGGGCATCTGTTATAGCTAATTTTACCACACATGGTGAATCACACTTCTATGGCCTTCCTTGTCCCTATGCAGACTCCTTAGACCCCATGGAACATTTTTTTTCCTTTGATGTTTCCTTGATCATCCCTAAAAACATGTAAAAGTTTCCATACGCGACCTTTAAACCCTTTATCGCATATATACGCCGGTTTGATCCCTAAAACTACGTACATCGAGATGTGTGAAAAAGGCCAAATTCTTTTGGAGTTTTCATTGATGTGGATCTGACTCACTTGTCTCCTGCCCTTCCATATGCCTTGAGATCGCTCGAATCCAACCTTTCATTACCCCATTGAAGAGCTATATAAGGAACCCTTTGGATACATTGAACTCATGAGGAATTGAGAGCAAGAGAACTATAGTCCATTATTGTTGGAACTTGTGCTTGAGTCTGCATCCCCTTTGTCCATTGGAGCACTTTTTTGTTCTTCCGAAGCTTATATTTTGCTTGTGAGATTTCTATCGAGAGATGGAGGATTGAAGTGGTGGAGGCCCAATTGGGGGACTCGGTTTCTATGATTCGCAGATGTGCCGACAGAAATTGTATTCATTGTAATCTTTGATTTTATATTAATAGAAATATCTTTTCCTATCCAATAATGTGTGTTTGAATGAATATTTTATTCATGGATGATTTCAAATGCTTATATGTTATTGATTATATATGCTAGATTAGAGCTAACACAATTATATATAGTATGCTTGTCTTGTTTATTGAATGTTAAGGAAGCAATTTATCAATTCAAGCTGAATTTGGAAAGCTCAACAGGGATCTACATCAATTGTCCAGAATAAGGTACGAATCGAGATCCTTTAGTGTTAGTTGTTTGGTTTCTCTTGCATATAGGAAAGGATTGATTTCTAGAGTTAAGCTGTCTGTTGTGGTACCCCAAGCCATAGGAATTTATCTCTATAACAAAAATCACTGTTGTGGTATTTACCTTACTTATGGTGATGATAAATCATACCGTTGTGGTATGGAACACTTATGGACTATATACCTTGAGAGAGAATATACTAGTTTGACACCTTGGTCTTCTGGGTAAAAGGGTTGTGTCCCCACCTTGATGGTACACCTTGGTCATATGGGTAAACTGGTTATTCTCCCACCTTGATTGACACACCTTGGTCTTGTTGGTGTAGGGATTGTTTTCCCACTTTTTCATGACCCCTCTTGTCGACTCTTGATCTTACATTGACCTTTGATTGGTCCTTATGCTAACGCCCCCTCATAGTGTGGTAACTTAACCCTTTTTTATGTTTGTTATAGGTGTGACCTCCTAGAAACCCAAAAAAACTCATATTCTACTCAAGTAAGTTCAAATAGGTCACAGTTTAGTCCAACCATCCCCAAAAGGGCCACGGTTCAGTTCAAGTAGACCGAAGAAGGTGACTGTTCATTTCAGGAAGCACCAAGAAGAACACAACCTAGCTTACGAGGTCACAGTTTAGACTTGAGTGGACTAATATCTCTGTTGCACTGTTTGAGTGTTCTAAGTTCCAAGAAATCCATGGGATTTGTAGGGGCTACAAACTAAGCTCTGGTTCATGTGTGGAATGTCATCATTAACTTATATTTTATGGAATATTGTTTATGGTTTTATTTCTCTACTAATTGGGGTTTTATTACAATTCACTTCAGGCAGACCCAAACACTCAAACAATGTAGCAGAGATCTTATTCCACTCAAATAGGGTTATGGTTTCTTCTAGAAGCCCCAAACAACTCATAGCCTGCTCAAGAAATCCATAAGATTTGTATGGGCTACAAACTAAGCTCTGGTTTATGTATGGAATGTCATCATTACCTAATATTTTATGGACTGTTGTTTCTTGGTCACAGTTTCAGAATTGAGTGGACTAATATCTCTGTTGCATTGTTTGAGTGTGCTAAGCTATAAGAAAGCCATGGGATTTTTATGGGCTATAGAATGAGCTCTAGTTTGTGTGTGGAATGTCATAATTACATGCTATTTTATGGACTGTTGTTTCTGGGTATGATTCTCGAGTAATTAGGGTTTCCTTATGGTTCAATTCAAGAAGACCCAAATGCTCAAATGGTGCAATAGAGATCTTAGTCCACTCAAACAGGGTCATGGTTTCTCTTAGTAGCCCCAAAGTACTCACAACCTTCTCAATAAATACATGGTATTTGTATGAGCTAAAAACTGAGCTTTGGTTTGTGTATGGAATGTCATCGCTACGTAATATTTTATGGATTGTTGTTTCTTGGTCTGTTTCTCTAGTAAATGGGGCTTCCTTACTAATCAACCAGGTTACCTTGACAGCTGCTATAGTTGACTAAACCTACAGTAATTAAATTTATTCTCTCTCTCAGGTATGTCATTTGTTCCTGTAGTGACTTGCCTCTTAATATACAAAATCTGATCTAAAAAAATATTGTTGAGTATAAGGAAGGTTTCAACTCTCAAAGTGGGTTATATTATTTATTTTCTTTGTATTTTGGGTTATATTTAGTATTGTTGTCATTTATTGTCTTTGTATTCTTTTCAACTTTAACATAGGGACCTTATGGAGTATTAAAGTTGAAAGAGATGAAAATTATGCTTTAAACTTATCTTGTCTAGTTACAATGTGTAATACCCCTTGATTTAATATTTTTGAATTCTGTTGGAAAATACTTTGATTATTATTATTTTATTATTCTTTGATAGGAGGCCCAGAATAAAACATTTTTTGTAGTAAAAAATTCCTTATTAATAAAATTTGATGAAGGAGAACACAAGTGGATATAGCTATTGAAAGGGTGTTTGCTGACCCACAAGAGGATAATGACAAGTGGTAACTACCACTGAGTGAGAACTTAAGATGCAGGAGGCATCATCCCAAAATTCAGGTCTGTACTCCTAGCTTAGTTGTTGAAGAGAAGGATGCTCATAAATGAATAAGTCCTAGGAAAAATACTATTTAATAGTATGTCCATGAGCAGCAAGAGGCTAGCATTGGATGGGGATTAGCATCCGTATAATGCAAGAGATGGCACATTAAGATATTTTTCTCTTGTCATTCAATGAATAGGCTCGGGGGTTCTGGAGCAAGTAATTTGGATGCTCTAGGATTTGGTTGGGAGGAATAGCTTCTCCACTTGTGTTTTTTCGGCGTTGTTTCCAGGTTCCTACTATGTTTCTTTGAATGATTTAGATGTAGTAGGATGTATATGTGATCTCTTTGGTTTCGAATTCAATAATTGAATGATTTTAGAATTGATGAGTTCCATCTAACAGATGGATTCCTCTGTTGTAAACCTTATTCCTATTTTTAATGGTGTTTTCCCAGTAATCTGTAACAATTCAGTTAGATCTTCATCAATTCTATTTCTCAATTTTAGCACACCGATTGAAATGTTAATGTTGGTTCTGAGTATAATGAATTGGATCGTCTATTTTACATGGTATCAGATGTTCTTATTGTGCATTTCTTGTTTCCTTTGACTTCTGTAATTCTTTATCAATTCTACATTATGAGTTCAGGTTGTCAAATGAAATTATAAACTTGTTTAAAGTTTAGATCTGAGTATTTAGTACTGAAATTGAAGTGATCTACATAGATAAAAACCATAATTAATATATACAAATCCTATAAGCCACTTAGCGCAGTTGGGGATTTGTTCTCAAATCATGATATGTCAGTGGACCAATGGTTCAGTTGTAAGTAATAAGATAGTTTCCAGATCCAAGTAACTGCAGCGAATAAAACCCCAAATATGACCAGAAGCCCTTGATTTTTTTGCAAAGTTAAACATGATTAGAGGTTTGACGCTCCAAATCTAAACTGCAGTAAGATCGGTGGTTCAAAGAAGGTACCAAAGTCCGATTTTTGCATCAAATCAGATTCACGGTCATGATTTAAGCCACAAGAATCAATGGTACAGGAGGAAGATGTAGAATGCGGAAGCGAAAGGCCACAAATTAAGTTAATGGAGCTTCAAGTTCCCACAGTCCACTTTCTACATCAAATAAATCAACGATCGAGATCTGATCCTCAAGCAGATCGATGGCTGATGTTACTCATAAATTTTTATTGGAAATCCATACAAGAATTCAGATCAATGGTTAGGATTTAAAGCCATAAAAGAGATCGATGGTTAAGTTTCTTTCTCAAAAGGATTAACAGTGCAAAAATTCAAAGGACCCAAGTGATCATTTTAAGAAGTTTTTGACTTTCAAGCTCCACAGTGGAAGGAGGAAAGAAAAAGGTTTAAGTGATCATTTGATGAGGTTTCTGACTTTCAAGTTCCACGGCGGAAGGCAGGAAGCGGAAGCCGGAAAGAGGAAAGTTTAAGGTGATCATGTGATGAAGTTTGTGACTTTTGAGTTCCGCAGTGGAAGGCAGAAAGCAGAAGACGGAAAGAAAAAAGTTCAAGAGATCATTTTATGAAGTTTTCGACTTTTGAGTTTCGCACCAGAAGGAAAAAAGCAGAAGGTGGAAAGTAGAAATTCAAGTGATCGTGTTATGAAGTTTTCAACTTCCGAGTTGTGCATCGAAAGGCGGAAAAGTGCAAGTGATCATTTGATGAAGTTTATGACTTTCGAGTTCCAGAGTAGAAGGAAGAAAGTTTAAGTGATTGTTTTATGAAGTTTCTAAATTTCGAGTTCCCCAGTGGAAGGTAGGAAGCGGAAGGTGGAAAGTAGAAATTCGAAGTGATCGTGTTATGAAGTTTTCGACTTTTGAGTTTTGCAATGGAAGGCAGAAAATGAAAGGTGGAAAGTAGAAAGTGCAAGTGATCATTTTATGAAGTTCTGACTTCCGAGTTGTGTAGTAAAAGGAAGAAAGAAGAAATTCCAAAATATTGTTTGATGAATTTTCTGACTTTCGAGGTCCGCAATAGAAGGGCCGAAAGCTTAGTTTAGTGCATAAATGTCTATTGTGGTTACAAAATGGATCTAACCATGGCGTACCAACTATTACATGGGTACTTACGCCTTAGGATGATTATACAAGGATGAATTTGACCATTTAATATGGCTAGAGTGTATTTTTATTTGTTTTCTTTCATAACAGTCATGGTGTTTTATTAATGTGCCTGCATATATATGGATATAAAGATTTTTTTAATTTTATTTTTGAGGTTTGTTACACAACAATATTATTTTGTTTCTAGTACTATTTTGTCATCATTTGTCGTGGTTTATGTCCTTTTTCTTATCAGATATATGCTGCTAATTTTAAATATCAAAATATGGCTGGTAGTTTCCAAAAGTTACACTTGCGTTGATGCCTATTTGTCAGGTTTTGGAATCCATGTCTCTATGTCAAGAAACTTTATCACCTGTTGTTGTTTAAATGGGCATGCTAGAACTGCTCCGAGCTGGAAAATTAGCCATGGATAAAGGACATGCACATGGATGTAATGAGTCACATGTTAAGAAACTCAAACTAAATTACTTTATCCCTTGTTGAAGCATTATATAGGGTAAGAAGACACACTCTTGTTTTAAATTTTTTAACTTTTCATTATTTACGTAGTCAATAGCTTAAAGAAATATGATTTATTTGCCTCTAGCTAACATCTATTTTCACTCGAATGGAGCTAACATAGTTTATATGGCTTACCGGGAACCGAAAATAGAGGTCCTTACAAATATGTTAACCTCACTAAATGAATGCATTCAGGTGATTACCCAAATTCTATTACATCGATAATATTATATGGGATATTCACTTTATTTTCTTCATTGCCTATGATGGTTATCTTTCCAATGTCCCATATTGTATAGTTTATTTTTCTTCAAGGAAGTTGTCTACACTCTATACATGCTTTTAGCTTTAATATTGATTCCATATCAAGCATGCTCGTGTTGTTGGAAAGGTCTTATTCCTGTAACTCAGGGGGAATGTTTGTGGAGACTTTGCTTTATTGTGTCTATGGTAATTAAGACTTCAAGTTTTCCTAATTTAGGTTGTTATAATTTATAAACTTTGGTGACAATTTTAGGCATGTGTTTTATTCCCCTTATAGGGATTATTCATGATATGGAGCATTTCCATATGGTTTGATAAGTCTAAAAGTAGGCATACTTATTTTTACATAGCAACATAAGGAAATTTGGCAACCAGAAACTTGGTTCTAGTCCATGCAACTCATTTCTACTTGGATTTAAGATTTAAGTTAATTTTCTTATCTAGTTAGATTGTATCCCATTGCAAAATAAATTATATTTTAGAAGTTTGTGATGGGGGATGGTATTTTCCTTTGTCTTTTGTTGTTTCCTTTTTTCTTATCTATGCATTTTATTAGGGTATTCCAATGGATAATATCGAAGATGCATATGCATGCAATTACTTGATGTTGTCATGTAAAGAAGACAAAGTAGTTCATTTTATACAAGAAATGAAATAATAAAAATTGAGAATAATTGTCCATGAAGTATCTGAAATTTTCTCTAGGTCACATAGGAAAGAAAATGATTTAAAGGGAGGATCTAATTGTGTCTTTCTGTTATGAAAGGAATCTATTCTCTTTCACATCGATTCTATCAACATTATGTCATTTGAAGGGGGCTATTCTTTTTTATTCTTTCGGGAGATGGTAATGAATGTTGCTCCATTGAAACTACATTGGGAGAACAACATCTTCTCCTTGAAAATAGGACCCGGAGAATTTTTCTTCAACATGAACTATAACAAATATAAATGTTATAAATATTAACATATAATACTAAGTAGGTTAATTAGGGTAATTAATTAATTACTCAAGAGGTGACTTGAAAAGTCACCCCCCTTACCACTTAGGGTATAAAACACCCAACACTAATTCTTGTAAAACATCTTACTTATCTATCATACATTGCATTTTCACTTTTGACTTAGCCATTTATGGATTTTATATGCTACTTGTTCTTGTTATTCGAATATTGAGGAACTTTGTTCCTTTAGTGGTATCAGAGCTAGTTGCTGATCTAGGCCTTTGGCCATATCATGATTTTTAATCATAATCCTAGGGAGTCCCTAAAATTATGGTCTTTCACAAAGTAAAATAAGAAAAGAAATTCAAAAGAAAAAATAAAAAGGAAGAAGTAAAAAAAAACATAGGAGAAGAAGGAAGATGATGCCATAAAAAAAGGGTTTAAACCCTAATTCCTGTGTCATTCATAAAAATATATATATCAATAATACTATTAGTAAGAATAAAATTCACGGGGGCTTCACTTGTTGACCAATATCCTATCACGTTAGTTCATATTGCAGGTTTTAAAATTATCAAAAATTGAACCAATATATTGCAGGTATTGGAGGGATGAGAGGTTTAACGTGGGGTTGGGTAGGGTTGTTTATAAGGATTGAGGTATAAAAAGGGCTAGGGAGGAGGTTTTAAGTATCGGGAGGGGGTTTCAACAAAAAGATTTTGGGTCAATATCTCTCGAAATTAAGGGTATTCTTTAATATCCCACGATCACACGTGCTATGTGAGATGTTCACTAAGTGAAGCCCCCATGATAAAATTATATTATTGTTATATATTTTTTCAAAAAACCTTTCAACCCAGCTCACAAAAAATATATATACTATATTATTATTTTTAAATAATAAGCGGTAATATATTATATTTGTTATTATTATTAAATTTTTAATAATAATAGTAATTATTATTATTATTATTAATTAATAATTATTATTTGATAATTTGTTATTTACAATTATTACTTTATACAAAAAAGAAAAAGAATCAAAGAAGACATTAAAAGAACAAAAATCAAGTCTTGGAAGATATTAAAAAAATTATGGATTCCATATATAAATCCAAATTTTGGACGAAGTGTTCTTATTGCGAAATGGAATTCCAATATCTGACATATTTTAAAAATTGCAATCGCTCATGTCTGATAAGTAGAAAATATTTTACTATGGAAGATGATCTAGGTCACTCGCAATTTCAATCACAGTTATGGACAGTTTCAACCCAGCTAAAAACATGTGATTCAGCTAATAGTGTTCTACAACACCAGTTCGACAATCAGAAACGAAGTAATAATTTTCAAAAATAATAGATTACTACCTCAAAATTACGAATTCGATCATTGGAAGATAGTAGATAAAAACTCACAAAACATTTATCAGATAAGGACGCGAAAATATCACATCTTGAAGGTATCATTCAAGAACTTAAAGACTAGCTAAAAAAACTAAACAAATTCGAAGAATGTCTGTATGGAAACATTATCGACTTAGAAGAGGAAATTAGTCGTTTAAACAAAGTCATCACGGACAAGGAAGACGAATTGGCGCAACTACATGAAAATTTAGAAAATAAGGAAATAGAGTTATGTCATCATCAACAGCAAAAATAAAAACTCCAACATCAATATGATGACAGTAAGAAGACACATAAGTTGGAACTAACGAAAGTCAATAATGTGTTATTAATCAATAGTCAAGAGATTTTTTGATTACGAAATCATAACAAAACATTGATTACAAAGATTAAAAAACTGAAACACAGTAGTAAGATGGAACACTATGGTGAACACCTCGAAGGAAGAACACTAGAAAAAATGGAAGAAAACCAGTGTCTAAAAAACCGTAATCAGGAAGTAGAGAATCAAATCAAGAATTTATAAATTGAAAAAAAGTCGCAAGATGAAATATTCGGAAAGATTTAGAATCATAACAATCTACAGGAGAACCAAGAAGTGCAAATCCAGGAATATGCATCCAAAAATCAAATCAAGGAAGTGAAGGTAGTCCTCACCGTAGTTTGAAAGAAAGAAAAAAAACAACACATATGCCTTACAGACATCCTATTTATAATTGTCAATTTGACCAATGACAAGGTCAAACCAAGCACTCACAAAAGAATTATGTTGACAGGCAAAAAGATCAACATGCTAAGAAACAACTGAAACGACCCGTTCCACAAAATGATCTCAGAGCTCCAATAAAAATTGATTTGGGATGGACCACAATAGATACGATGCAACAATTCTCCTTGAGAATCCGTAACTTGTATCATCTCATTTCATCGAGTGTCGCAATTATGAAAAGGAAAGGATCCCAAGACGACAATTCAAGGGAATTCAGACATTGTTGTCAATACAAGCTTTGAGGACAAAGCTTCCCTTAAGGGAAGTAAATGTAACAAATATAAATGTTATAAACATTAGGATTTAATACTAAGTAGGTTAATTAGGGTAATTAATTAATTACTCAAGAGGTGAGTTGAAAAGTCATCCCCTTACCACTTAGGGTATAAAATACCCGACATTAGTTCTTGTAAACCATCTTACTTATCTATCATACATTACATTTTTACTTTCTACTTATCCATTTATGGATTTTCTACGTTACTTGTTTTGGTTATTCGATTATTGAGGAACTTTGTTCCTTAATGAACATTTGCAAAGAAAATTATACATATTAATAGCAATTTTTGGACCTTAGTTTTAGCCTTTTCTCATTGGATAGGACTTGAAAATTTTATATGGGTTAGGATTCTTAGCCAACAACTCATCAAGATTGATTAGATGATAAATAAATTAATGTTACTTTTAAATTGTTAGAGTTGCTCATTCTTGTTTTCCTCCTGCAAGTATCTGCTTAATATATCATAAAGAAGCCACAAGACATGAGTTGTTCCAAAGCTCTATAAGTTTCTCAAAAGGGATGAGAAAATTGTTAGTCCCCTCCTTTAAGTAGTATGATGTGGCTATAAATATTTCAATGGTTATACAAGATCTAAAAACATTTAGCATCATAACCATATACAAAAGGATCATTGAAAGAAAGACACGCACATCCACACAAAAGAACACAAATACTTATGACATGCACATCCACACAAAAGAACACAAATATTTATCCTGGGAAACCCTCATGGGGGGGAAAACCCAACAAAACTTCCTTGATATAGACTTCAACCAATTATAGTGTAAGACCCAAAGAATAAGGCTTATAAGAGCCCAAGAATAATACTGGAGTGCCTCCTCTCTCCTGGATGCACTAATCTTTCTCTCTCTAGCGCAACTACTGCGTTATGTTGTTGTTCTACTTATCCAAATGAGGGAGGTTCCTCTCCTATTTATACTGATTAATGGAGAAGTCTAATAACCCAACTAGGCCAACCTATCCTCCCAATCAGGGTCAACTTGCCTCGGGGGACTAAAAAAATGCACTTTAATAATACTTTTTTGGATACTACTGATTCAAATTAAAACGAATGTTTTACCTAAATACTTTACATGACCAATTACATCAATGACATCCCTAATAAGAGGAACAACATATCCAAAAGAGGTAATAATAATAATAGAATATCTTCTACAGTTACATTTCTTTAACACTCCCTCTTAGCAAGGAGGGTATTCTATAACACAACAATACATCTGTTTAACTTAATTGTAAGTCTATACGTCATAGGAATTTTTCACAATGATATCAACATCATCATTATCCATGGGATATTGCCAGCACATGACATCACATCTCAAGCATCGTATCTAGGCATCGCATCAGATCTTGTCTCATCGTCGTCATATCACCACGAGCATCACATCTCATCGCATCATCACGAGCATCACATCTCATCACATCTCATCACGAGCATCACATCTCATTGCATCATCAAGAGCATCACATCTCATCGCATCATCATGAGCACCGCATCTCATCGCATCATCACGAGCATCACATCTCATCGCAGACATATCATTGCATCATCACATCTTATCGCATCGTCATGAGCATCATCACATCTTATCTCATCGTCGCACTGGCATCACATCTCATCACACCACCTGCAATAAACACAACATTTGCAACTTAATGTGAAATCACCCATAACATCAAAATATATTGGGTTGTCCAAAAATGAATGCAGGACCACAACGTCTAGAAATGAATTCCAAACCACAACGTCTACAAATGAATGCCATACCACAATGTCCGCAAATAAATGTCGACCACAACATCCGCAAATGAATGCCAGACCACAATGTCTGCAAAGGAATGGTGTACCACAACGTCTGCAAATGAATGCTAAACCATAATTTCTACAAATGAATTCTAGAACACAACGTTCACAAATGAATACCACACCAAAACATGTGCAAATAAATGTCATACCACAACGTTCGCAAATGAATGTTAGACCACAATGTTTGCAAATGAATTCTAGACCACAACATCCACAAATGAATGTCGGACCACAACCTCTTCAAATGAAAACCATACCACAACATCTACAAATGAATGCCATACCATAACGTTAAAAAATGAATTCTGGACCATAATGTCTTCAAATAAATGTCAAACCACATCTCATTGGGATTTTCCTATTTGAAGATACGACCAACTTTCCTGGGATCTTCCTTGTGAATACACCACCAACCATGTTGGGATCTACCCTTAGCAATATGACCAGTCATACTGGGATCCACCCTCAGTGATGTCGCCAAGAATATTGGGATCTACCCACAAAGATACGACCATGGTCTCAATAATGGGGCTCATTATTCTTTTCTTGTACATCCACAACTTGTTCCTCTGTAGGAACATACTGGATCTTCATGACTCCTCTCTACAACATATCCTGGACTTTATAAAACACCAGTTTCTCTGCAACTCTTGTTGTCACAATACATATCAATTGCATCTATATCGACATCAAACAATCCCGCCATATTGCTTTGCTATAGGTTGAATCATGCTGCAAATGTACTCATCCTCAGTTGCACTTAGGGAAACACTAGTTTTCTTTCTCTCAAGCCATGAGATCACACCCTATCCCAAACTAAAACATCATCCTGAGGTGTTGTTTCTAGCACTTCCTCTCTGCATCTATAATGAGTTTGTCCTCTCTTGTCATATCATCTACATATACCAGTCTTCCACATTCTCCCTTAAAGTAAAGGTTGGAATCCTCTTTACTCTTGGTAAAGCCTTAGTCCATCATAAAGTTTTCCATCATGTCGTACCATAAACTTCCACAGTGGTGCATGTTTCGTATATGCGAGTTGTAGAATTGTGACCCGCGTGTATCTTCAAAAATGATTTTAAAGGGTTGGAGTAGAGAATGAGAGCAATGGTAAGTAAATGGGTTATAGTAAGTCTACAGAGAGACACATAAAAGCCATCAAATCATGATGTATCATATGTATCAAATCACGGTATAACAAATTCTTAAATTAAAGTGTGATTAAGATATTCTCTTAATATCTTAACAACTTGTTAATTACTAAGTGAAAATTTCTATCTTAAAACAAACTTCAAACTTCATTTATGTGTAGACTATTGCATTGATAAATAAATTGCTCAACACTACAATGAAAACCTCTTTACTTTCCCAATTCTTAAAAAAAATATAGGTAAGTTATAGTTAAATTTATTATACACTTTGATTAAATTTATTTAACAAATAATCAAATTAATATCCCAAAATACAACACTCAAAAACACCTTAAAGAAACAAAAAAACAATATGTATTTGAAAAGTTCATGAAATTTTTATTACCATGTTTTAGATTAAGTTGGGAGCTAAGTAGTAGACGTACACATTTATCATTTTCCCTTTTTGTTGTTTTGCTCCAAAGGACGGACCTTACTGCTCCTCCTTCATATAGTCAACACTTGCCGTTTTCTAATTATGTTCTGAAGTACCAAGCCATTCTCCATCGACAAAACCTAAGAAATCTGATATAACAATTTTGACATAAAATATTCCACAAATTTAAACTTTCCGCAAAAATGGGTAGATCTCTTTCTGAGTTCATAAAAATCATCGGTTGCGTTTGATGAATTACAAGATATCTATATAATATGGAAACACAGCCAAATGTAAAGAATTTTTGTGCAACCTCAGATTCATCCGCGAAGAGGGCGGATTGGTTCATGATCAAGAACTGTTAGAACAGTAGACGGAGTAGCTTCTTGTGCGAGAGGAGTGGAGCGCAGTGTCGGAAGACTAGAAGTTCGGCAAACGGGGCATGTTGCCTGCCGGCGGAGCCATTGGTCAATGCAATCCATGTGGAACATGTGACTGCAATTAGGTATAACCCTCACAGCCTCCCACTCCTTGTAATCGCTCAGGCAAATTGTGCAACATTTCTTATCCTCTGATTCTTTTCTTTCTGTAGATTTGAACGATCGGCGGATTTTCTCTGAATATAACATGTTGGGGAAAGAATCCAAGGTCTCCTCATCGATTCCAATTACAGAGCCCTGGTGGTTCATATGGCCGATAGGAAAGGCTGTGCGCCGATATGAAAGTTTCACGATGATGGCTATCATAATCACAGCTGCCAACAACAAATAACGTAGGTCCATCTCGAGATATATTGCTACCAGATAAGGCATACGCTGCCCGATTCGGCGCTTCGCTGCCCTTAGTCTTCTAATGGATGAAGATACTTTTGTGAAAATACTTCTCTTCCTAACCGGGAGAATCTCAGACGCCAGATATGGAATGTTCTTAGATTTCGTGGTTGCACATCTATTGTCCATGCCGATTTTAATAAGAATTCCACAGTAGTTATCAGGGGAAAACATATACCTTACCGCGAAAGCGAATCGGCCTGCAGCATGCACCACGCAAGAGCAAGAGTCCAGTTTTATTATGCAATGAGGTGTAGTGTAATTATTAATATTATATCATAGGACTTTGTATTAAAAAGTGTGCTTCTAACTTAATAAATGAAATTAAATAGTCCATTTCATAAAAGAATAATTTTGTTTTCACATGGAGTTAATATCATGTTTAGAAAGAAGAATTTATATTTAAATAAATAGAAAATGTGTTTTGAATTAATTAAATTAGATATTTAAAAAAAATTATATTGTTTTGGTATCAATGAGGTGATAATATAATTAATATTCTATAAAGTTTATTTTTAAATAATAAGAAAGTGTGTTTTAAATTAAATTACACCTTTAAAAATTTTTATATTGTTTTGATATCCAATGAGGTGTTAATCTAATTAATATTCAATGTGTCCAACATGCTTGAGGAGGGTCGACTCTAAGGACATGTACATCATGCCTAACGCACAGTGAGACTTTTATATATTTATATAGATAGATATATATAATATTATATAATATAATATGTTTATAAGAAAACTCAAAGTTTATATTTGACAGTTGACTTTAAAGACAGCAGCATCATGCTTAGAGTGGTGAGACTTATATATATAATGCTTATAAGAAAAAGTGAGTTTTTATTTAAATAAATATAATGTAATATCTTATATTAATTTGTAATATTAATTTGATTTACGAAGGTTCACTAGCAAGGTAATTTTATATCAAGGGACCTGTAATAAGGGGTTAAGGAGGTTTTTTAATTTAATATAGTGTTATAAATATTGAGGATTAAACAAATCCTTGCATTACAAGAAAAAATGGCATTTTAGCCTCATATTAAAATAATTAATTTGAAATAATATTTTTATAATATTATAATTATGCTGTAATTTTTTTATTATTTTGATTTTATTAATGGAAATGTAATTTAATTTATTTTAAGAATTTAAATAGTAAATGAAGAGAAACTCCTCTCATTTTTTATTAATTTTGATCTTGTATAGATATAGAAGTGAGATTGGAATACTTTAAGCATAAGACGATATTGCACATAATTTATCCAAACAATAAGAGTGTTATTTTACCATATTGTATTATGCATGTATTTAAAATCACATACAAATAGCTTTAAAAAAGAATAGAAAATATTTATTAATATTATTAAAATATTTTATGGAGTTTAATTTACTAAGCTTATAGAAAACATGAGCTCTCTATAGCTATACTTGTAGTTACATGGTATAAAACTGGTAGATTAGAAGGTTTTGGTGTGAAACATGAGCAATTCTCATCTTTTCTAAGCATTGCACTAAGTATTGGACTATCATTATTTTACATTCTTTGTTACATTAATCTCTTGATTGGGTTTCCTTTTACGTGTTTTTCCTTCCCCGTTAATATTTCATTGGATCTTCCACTATCCAACGCTACAAATGAATTAGTCGTCATTGCAATCTTGTTGGGATCATTATTAGCATTATACTATATTTTATTTAGCAGCTTGTTTTCTTATACTAAGATGTGTTAGGGCTCTTGTTGTTACAATTTTACAATATGATATAAATGGGGTGTTAAAAATGGGTTGATAAAATGGATACCTACTATATATGGTGAAACTATAGGTTTTTTTAATTGGAAAGGTATATTGTTAGGGGGGTTAAACAATACAATTTTAGGAAGTATTTTCCAATATTTAGTGAAATTAAGGATATTCTTTAATATCCTACGAACATACGTGCTATGTAACAAGTTCATTGAGTGAACCCCCCATGATTTGACCACATAGTAGTTAAGTTTTAATCTGAATTGGCATGGAGGAGGCGTAATGTGGAAGATGGAGTTTTCTGAAAATCCTAACCAGGTTTTCATCTTGGAGTCAAGCCGAAAGGCCTAGTACCAGCCAAGACAAAAAAAATGTGTGAAGCACATATTTTTTCTCGATGATATGGTTTTTTTTGAGGTATCATGTCGAGAAAGAAGAAAAAAACACTCCTTTGTACCTTACATAAGGGAAATAGGGTTTAAAAGTCCCCCACTTGTTGTTGAACTCCCTTTGGATTCTAATGAGATCACGCGGACTCACCTAGATGGACAGGTGGATTCCCTTATTGCAGCACATAGATTAGGTACAGAAAATGGGGAACAACTGGCTCGAAAATACCACTATGATGTTGGACACCTTGACAAGTATACTAGCGAGTATTTCAAGGCTTCAAACATCTGTGCTCCAGAGATCGAACCTAATGAACATGGTTCAAATATTCATGTTCTTGTTGAGCCTGATGAGGTTGAAGCTCCGAAAACTGACTATTACCTGATTCAAAACTTTTCTGATAAATCGAGTGTTTTTAGGGTTCAAGGAACTGCTTAGAACACAATTAATAAAGTGGATGATACGACGAAAAATGGTTGTATTTGTACCCTAGCTAGTATTGCTTAGGAAAAATTAGTGGTGGAATGTGATAGGGCTCTATCTGTGTGGAATACGACAAGGCACCATCCCTTAACGCTCTTGTTGGTTCTTTGGTTCGTGCTAGGAGGGAAAAAATGGAAGTAAAGGTTAAAAAGGATTTTGAAATCCTATCTATTTGTAAGGATTTTCATTGAAAAAGGTGGAAGGATTAAGCGAGCGAGCAATGGTGGGAGAACTAGAATATATTAAGATGAGCTGACTGGAATTGGTTGTATGGGTTGTTGTTAACTAGAAACCATTTTTAATTATGCTTCACAGGTCCTTTAGTTACCTCAGGGGTGGTTTTTCTTTATTTTCTTGGGTAAGGCTCATGCACTGAGGGTTATTAAAGAATATTGGATAATCAGAGAGAGTTCTCTGGTTCTCTAAAAATGGACAGTTGACTTTAACATGTTAGTTCAAAAGTTTTACAAGAGACATCTTTGGGTTTTGTTGCCTAGTCTTCCCTTGCAATTTTGGTTAGAGGAGTTCTTAATGAAAATAAGAAATCATATGTGGAATTTCATTACTGTTGATAAAGATGCAATGCAGTCAGGAGACAGAAGGATGGATTAGGTAATGGTAGAGATTGACATTCTAGAAGGTTTACCAAGGTCTTTTTTGATAAATTGGGAGGATATCTCCTTCAAACAGAGATTGGATTGCAGAGGTATCCCATTCCATCATTTTACTTGTCATAATACGGGGCATGTAAAAAGTGATTGTTTTTTTTTGGTAAAGAATCATCTTGGAAATATTCAAAAGAAGGCTCCTAATGCAGTCTAGACGGATCCCCATTGTGAAGTCTCTCAAATGGAAGATTCTTTCAACTCTAAAGGTATGCCTATTGTTTCTTCTCATGTTCCTTACGAAGATACGAATTCTAAATAGCTTCAATATATTAAATATGTGGAAAGGGACTATGAGATCGAGCTTTAAGCAAAACCCTATTTCTAGTTCCTTCTCAAACCCTAGTCCTTCTAAGGTTTTTGATGAAAGGGATTCTTATTTAGGGTTTTCGCACTCTGACAAGGTTTCTCTTAGTACTGACTTAGGGAAACCTCCTGTTTTGGGTGATACTACACTTATCAACAACCAAATCCTTATTGATTCAAATACTAGCTCCGGTACTATCATTAGTAATAGTCACTTGTTTGGCTCTCGATTCCCCTAATTTTGGAGTCAAAATGGTTGAATTTGAGGGTTCCATGGATAGAAAAACAAATTTGGAACTGGTAAAAACCACACTCACCACATAAGTTAACAAATTCATGGGTAGTTCAGATTGTGTTCCAATTAGTCGCCGTAAGATTCCAGAATGTGACGATACGAAGAAAAAATAAGAAGAAGGATTAGACAAAAGATTGTTGATGAAGGTGAAAAAGGGTTACTCCTGGAAGCAGGTTACATTCTGATTTCAGATAGAATTAGTATGGTTGACCAATACTGTAACAACCTACTTGGTTCTAATAGGGAACTTAGAGCTCAGAATCCCTCTGTGGAGGCTCTAGAATTATTTGCATCTCTTACACTGTTAGGGGTTTAGGGGGTGGCCCAAAATTTCTAGCCCTCAAAAATTTGATTCTCTCTAATAAAGCTGATATCTCTTTATTTCAAGAAACTATGAATTTAGGAACTAAATCCTATGAATTTATCCTAAGGATCCTTAAAGAATAGGAGTGTTGTGTCATAGATGTAGATGGGATTTTCGGTGGGCTGGTAGCTGCTTGGAATCCTTCTACCTGTTCTTTCAAACATTTTAGTACCTGTGATGAGATCCTATTGGAAGGGAAAGCCATGGGGTTTGAAAAACCTTTGCAGATACTAAATATTATGCCCCTTATAAAGAGAGAAAGTAATTTTGGGAAATAATTGAAGAAAGTGATTTATTAAATATGGAGAATTTGATCATAGCTGGAGACCTAAACATGACTTTACACTCCTTTGGGATTTGGGGAACTGTGTGTTCTTCAGAACTTTTTGCTGATTAATTTTTAGATATTTTTAAGAAGTACCAGTTAGTTGATATTGTCCCCACAAAAATCACTCCTCCGTGTAAAATTAAGCAAGTGGGTGTAGGAGATTGTAAGAGACTTGATCTGTTTCTTATGAAGAAATCCTTGGTAGACTTTTGTACAAGATTTAAATATTGGGTTCTACATAATAGTATCTTAGATCTTTTCATTATTGTTCTTCAAATTGATGTTGATCCCCTGGATACTTTTAGACCCTTCAATTTGATTATTCTTGGCCAAAAAATGAAGTTTTTTTATCAGTTGCTTAGGGATTTTTGGTTAAATGTTAATTCTCCTAGATATTTGAACATCATGGAACTTTTAGTGTTTAAGTTGGAGGCTCTTAGAAAACATGTTACTATTTGGACCAAAAGAAAATACACAAAGGACAAATCCACTCTACATCAAATTGATTTTGCTATTTCTTGTTTTATTTGTTCAAATATGACAGGTCCCCTCTCTAGTGAAGACAAAGAAAATAACTTAAACCTGACTAGAAATCATGATGAGATTCTAAAGAAGAATGAGGATAAATTGAGGCTCAAAAGAAAAGCTATTTGTATTATAGCAGGCGATAAGAATTCAAAATTATTCCATGATTATTCTTTTTATCACTAGAATTTTAATACAATTTGGGAGATATATGATGAAAATGGTGCAAAATCCATTTCTCGTGAAAATATTAAAGAAGATGCAGAATCTCATTTTAAATCCCTTTCCAAACATTAAAAGAAATCTCTAACTGGTAACCAATTAAAATTTACTAAATGTTTTCCCTCATTCTTCACACAGGAAGAAGGTCTAGAGGTTGAAAGGAAATATCAGTTGAGGAAATACAAAAGGTATTATCCAAATTTGTTGAGGATAAAAGTCTCGGTCATGATGGTTGGACAATCGAGTTGTTCTTGGATTTTTTTGATATTATGGGAAAATATCTGTTAGATGTTGTAGAGATTTGAATAAAATAATGTTATATGTCTGGCTCCCTTAATGCAACTTTCATTACTTTAATTTGGAAGAAGGATTCTCCTAATACTTTCTCTGATTTTAGGCCAATTTACCTCTACAATTTTTTCTATAAATTGGTGACTAAGATCATAGGAGATAGATTGAAGCCTATTCTTTCAAATTTTATTTCAAAAGAACAATTTGTATTTCTATCCAATTGGCAGATTCTAGATGCCATTGGAACCACTAAGGAGTGTATTCATACTGTCAAAACAAAGAATTTAAGCTGAGTGGTTATGAAACTTGATCTAGCAAAGGTCTATGATAAACTTAATTAGGACTTCCTAAGGTTGGTCCTTCTCTAGATTGGACTTTTTGAACAGGTAATGAGTTGGATTTTAACTTGTGTCTCTTCTGCAAACTTTTATGTTCTTATAAATGGGTCTCCTACCTCTTTTTTCAAAACCTCAAGAGGTTTGATACAGGGTTATCCTCTCTCTCCTTTATTATTTTTAGTAATGATTGAATACCTCAACAAACTAATTACAAAATCTCGAAATGAAGGAATTCCTTTAGGTATTAAATTTTCAGATGAATTTATCATTACACAGTTCCTCTTCGTAGATTATGTAATTCTCTTTCATCTGGATAATATTGAGTGGGAGACTATGTATTATCTATTGGATCTATTTTATAATTCTAGAGGTATGGAATTCAATATAGAAAAATCTTGCTCCTTCATCCATAAATTTCAGCCATGATTTTTTATAGAACTGAAGACTCTCTTTCAATTCAAGATTGATCAGTTGGAAAATGGTTTCAAATATTTGGAGTTTTGTTTAAAACCTAACAGTTATAGGGTGAAAGATTGGTTCTATATTTCAAAGAATATTGAAAAGGGGATATCAAATTGATCTTACAAATTTCTTTCCTTAGGTGGTAGACTTACTTTAATCAAAACTACTTTGTAAAGTGTTTTGGTTTACTGGTGCTCCCGGATTATGCTTCTTGCTTCCATCATTAAATCTATGAGAGCCAATATCTTCCACATTTTATGGGAAGGATATGGTTTAGAAAGAAAATTTCATTTAGCTCCATGGGACCTCATGGATTCTCCAACTCACCTGGGTGGTTCAGGTATAAAGAACTTGTCTTTTTCCAATTCCACTCTTTCTTTAAAATATTTGTGGAGATGCCTATTTGATCTAGGGTTGTGGAGTAAATTCACGAGAACAAAGTATTTAAAAAGCAGTCCAGTAAGTAGTTGGATATGGATTTCAGTACTTTTTTATCTGAATGGAGCTTCGGTGATGCGGATTAGTTTTCTCAAAGTGATTCACTAGTTAAAAAAAGGAATTTGCTAGGGAATTGGTAATGGTAAAAGTGCTATAAAAGTTGTTGACCCTTTTATTGGAGACAAATATAGTTCCTTTATGTCTGTTGGGATTATTGAACATGCAAGTTGGATTAATATGAGGAAATTGAACCTACTAAAAAGACCTAAATGGTCTTTATTAAAATGAGGGTACCGGATAAATGCCAGAGATCTGGGTCTTACAGATGATTTGGTTGTTCAGTGGAATTCCTTTATAGAATTTCTTAAGGAAGTTGGGATCAGACTCAATTCTAGGAATGATTTCTTGGTTTAGCTAAAAAATAATAAGAATGGAAATATTACAGCTAAACAGGCCTATGATTATATATCCAGAAATGGAAATAAACTGGAACAAGGATGGTGGTTCAAATGTTTGTGGGTATAGAATTTACCACATAAATTAAAATGATTCTGGTGGCTATCCCTTAAAGATAAAATCCTTACTTGGCACAGTTTAAGGAAAAGAGCTTAGCAAGGGCCAAGTATTTGTTGACTTTGAAAACATGAAGAAGAAACACGTTTTCATCTTTTTGTTAACTGTTATTTTTGCAAATAGGTTTGGACCATTGCAAAAGACTTTCTTGGCTTCAGTCTGGTTTGGGGTGCATAAAAATTAGAGACTTATTTTTTAGAGTGGTTCCATAGGAGTGATACTTTCAATTTGCTGCCAATTTTTATATCTTGATCTCTGTGGGTTTTGAGGAACAATGTCATTTTTCAGGATCTTAGACCTGATGATTTTATATGTGGAATTAGGGGTATTAATCTCTTCAATGATTAAGTGGACAACAAATTTAAAAGAAACCACATAAAACACTATCCACCTGGTTTGACTATGTTGGGAGATGGAGGTTTTTTTTATGGTGCATCCAACCTTTCCAGTTGTGGTTGTGGTATGGTAATTGGCCTCAATTAATACTATTATTTTACATTAAGGATGGGTGGTGGTCAAGGATCCAATACAAGGGTTGAGCTTTTGAGCCTTCTTGGTCTTCTAAAATATGTTATACTTCTCAGAATATCACATATTAGTATCTCTAGAGATTCCAAAGTAATAATCGATTGGATGAATGGTTCATTGAATCTACTGGTCTTTCTTTAGATACAAAACACAATGATCAGTTATCTTTTGGTCAAATTCCAATTGAAATCAATAAGGGAAATTCCCAGCTTTTAGATTTGTAGACAAAAGGAAATTGCGCTAACCATGAAGAACTAGATTTGTAGAGATCGTCTATTTCCAAGGAGGAACATCAAGAGGAATTTCTTTCTCTTTATGTACCCTTTACTTCAAATATAGATAAAAAATATGATAATGACGAGGAAGATCATGCTAATTTTTTTTCAAATCATCCTTTTTATGATGAATATGATGAAGACATTGAAGTTTTAGATCGAAAGTTTCATGATCAGCAGAAACCAATTAAAGGTGAATTATATTCCAATATTTTTATTGAACAAGAAAAAGTTCTGAATTGATTTGACTCTCAAATTGATAGCAGCCAAAATTTAGATACTTTGAATATAATATTAGATGTGTCTAATAGCCATGGTCGTGAAAACTTTGCTTCTCAAAACCATTATGGAAATATACCATTTTTTTATGGATATAAAGAAATACTATAGTCATTCTTTCAGTCCTCATTAGTTGAGAAGCACTCTTCAGAAATCAGTTAGCTTGAGTTAGTGGAAGATATAAAATAGGATAAAGGCTCAACAGAGTCAAAGATTTTATATATTGTTCTCTTATTGCATTATCTGATGGAGTATTGAGAATTGCAGACACCCATTTGAAGTCCATTCTTTTTGAACAACATGAAGGAATAATTTTGCATGAGTTTCATGATCCCATGGCTTCTTGGATGGAGTTGTAGTTTTCAAAGGTTTCTATTGCTCTAGCTTTTAGAATACTTCCTATTTTCAGTCATAAGTATCAGCTGCCTATAGACACTTTATTGCATTTATCACATCTTTTGTGGGTCTTCTCAAACAATAGCATGCATGGAATTATGATTCTCAGTCAAATGGTTTCTTGGCTTCACTGGAAGTATGATTACACTTGATTGGGTTGTTTCCTTCGATTAGAAGTAGGAGTAAATAGTATAATAAGCTCGCTATACGAGCATGTAGATTCTTTTAAGTATGCTGGTTTGTAGCAATATTTTGTCATTTCAGAGGTATGTGGTCAGAGTTTGAGAAAGTTGTAGGGATTTGGTAAATGACTCCATCACCCAATGAATAAGGCACAAGTTCTACAGGTTCTTGAAACCTCTCAAGGAAGCTTTCATCCCGCAGTAGGAGCTAGATGTTATAACTAGATTGTTTTCTTAAGATTATGTGTCTTATTTTTCAAAGTTGGTTTTTCTGTTTCCTTTCAATTTTGAGTTGGTTTTGAGGTTTTTTGGTAATAAGTACATTTTTGTTTGATTTTATGCTTTTAATGATTTGGTTATTTCATTTTTGTTGGTTTTTAAAGTTTTTCTTTGGGATTATTGGTAAATATATATTCTTTAAGGTCTGAAAAGATTATGATAAATTTTATTCCAAGTTTTTCTTTATAATCTAACCCTCATTTTTTAGTCCTTTGTCAAATATTTTCATGAGGAGATTCTTGTAGCAGCTCTGTTTTTCATGTTTTTGTCATTATCATTGGGAGCATATTACGAGGTGATGGAAATGAATTCTGGAAAACCAAAAGAAGTTTTTTTCCACAACAAACTCATTCACAAAAAGATCTCTCAGTTTTGCAATGACTGTTATCGTTTGAGAGATTCAAATTCATCTTTGTGGCCTAGTTTTCAGGTTTTTTCACAGGTATCCCGGATCGAGAGATATGGAGGCATCTTTGAGACCCATTTTCAGAAATTCGCCAAATTTCCCAGAAATCCGATTTTGCTATTTTTAGCCAATTAGTTTTTAAACTTTGAAAGTTGGTTATTGTAATTGCTGAGTAGTTTCAAATTCGACCTAAAGAAGTGAATATGGAACTACTTCATATGATATCTTTGTAATTATATAAGGGGGAGAGGCATACAGTGCAAGGGTTTGAATTTTTTGACTCAAGGAGAGACTTTTTGAGCTGTGATATCTCAAGCTAGTACTTATAACTCTTATGTAAGTTGATGATTGTTATTGATTATATATAAACTGATAATCCTTTTTAGCTGTCATTTTATTTCATTTCTAATCTAGTTGATTGCTCAGTGTACAATTTCATTTCTTGTTTAAAGGTTTTATTCATGTAAATTCTTGTAGCTTGTGGGTGGAATTAGTATTTCATGTTTAATGTTTATGGCTTATTGGGATGTGTTTGATCCTATTGGAGACATTTATCCACCATGCACACTTAATTTGGTCAATTTGGCCTATTTAAACCACTATCCTAAGTTTTATTGACTTAATTGACATCAGAGGAGCACTGTATGACATCATCATGAGCACACCCACGCCTACCTTTAGACAAGGAGGCCAACTAAGCCTTCCTCTTCATTCGAGGAGGATGACTGGAGCACTTCGGGGGTGATCTGAGTGTCATAAATGCACTTAATTGTTAACTGATGGTTACAATCAGTTAAATCTGAGTGATGAAGGCACCTCCATTCATTATATTGATTGTTTAATTAATATTTAATGAACTGGAGTCAACAGGGGCACCTCTAACAACCTATGATGGCCAGTTTGACTTCAGTTAACCTCATCGGGGTTCATTGGAGTTATTGATGCACTACCACTTGTTGGTTGGCATGCAGTGACATGTGTCTAAGCTACTTCAGTTAGACTCAGTCATTTATCGCACTCCAAATTCAGTTAGGACTCAGTTGAGTCAATCGACACTTGATCAGTTGGTTAACTAGTGTGTTTACTGTGGCTTATAGTCAGTTAAGCTACACCCATTCATTCAATTCGAATGACCTCCTTGGGAATTAGAATTGTCTTGGAATTCATGCATCTTGCATGATCGTTGTATTGTATTAGTCATTATTCATTGATTATATAGAGCTGCTACTTCCATTGCAGCACCATTTTGTCAATTTTATGCATATTTGTTTGTATTCTTTGTGAGACTGAGTTTTCAGTTCCTAGACCATTGTGACAAATTAATAGATCCTAAGTTTATCTAACTTGTGCATGATTCAGTTCTGTATTAGCTTGTGAATGTTTTTTACCTCCTTGCTGATGAAGTCTTAAACTAAAACCCAAAAAAAACCATTTTCATTTTATTTCTTTTGAGATTGTGTTAGCTTGTTCTTGTGGTAGTCTAGGAACAATTTCTACCACTAACACTCTCAATTTTGGTTACATAAAGGTTGAAAAATATCTGGAAGGAAGTCTAATATATGGTGAAGAAAAAAATCTTTTAGACTTGACGTAATTTTTGTTAGGAAATTTCAATAGTCTTTGATCGATCTAGATGCTTATGATGCATATTTTGCAAACAAGTCTCTGTTTATCAATTTTTTTTACAGAGAAACATTGTTTTGTATGTATGGAATCAGACTATAAGGGTAATATGCTACTATAATGTTTTTCTTTGATTTATATAATAGCAAGAAAAATGTATTTTTTTGTGAAAAAAAAGTTCTAATATGAATTAGTCTAACATTTTTATTTATGTATTACCTATTGGAATCAATCAAAGTGATTAAAATTGTTGTTATGTGGACAGTTCGAATCTCTATATGTGTGGATAGTAAATAAAAGTTACCACTTTACATTATTAATGATGAGGAATATGTTATTTCATTGATGATGAAAATGGAAGATGGGACATCAATATGTGGATGTTTTGTTAGTTGTACTTCTGATATAGATCTAGCATAATATATACGAATTTCAAAGGTACTTACATGATTATTTAGAGGTAATTTTGGTGATATATATTATCATCTAAAAGAGTTGAAAATGTTTATACATGAGATATATGTTAATGGTGAAATAACCCACATGTTTATTGGCTATGAGATAGCCAAAATCCTACAGTGCCAAGGGGAATGTGATAGCATGGACATGAAGAGGATCATATTATATCAATTTTCATATTGTTTAATTATGAATATCAATATCTCTATGACTTGTGGGTGGTTTTGAGTTTTCACAGGAACTACAACTTTCCCAAAGTGGTTCTTCAATGGCGAGACCCCTTAGAATAGTGATGGAAGAGTAGATTTGATGCAAGGTGTTGAAATTAGTTTTTATATATTTTTTTCTCTATCATTGTTTTAACATATTCAGTTTTTACATCACCTCTCAAATCCTCTATTTCCTTCAAGTTCTGTTGTTAAATGCATACATCTGGGAAACCTAAGTAGTTTGGATTCTGTACACATGGCTAAAATAAGTTAGGTGACGTAGATTTCAATTATTTAGTTTTGATCAATGGCTGCAATGCAATTATTTCCACCCATGGGGGCCATGTCTGAAATTCCCATGGAGCATTTCTATCCAATCTTATTTACAATTTAAAGTCAATTACTTCACCTATGATTTATGCATGATTTCACCTGTGATTTAAATTCAATTACTTCACCTGTGATTTCTGTAAATTCAAAAAAGAGGACCCATAACAGGAACTTCTAACAGCAACTAGCCTAGTTCTACCCCCCACAAGAACATGGGAGAGAACACAATTCTAGACATGCAGTGCAATGTTTGAACTTGTTGGATGGAATGCTTATGTATGGGAAAGTTAAGAATCATGAAATACTTATGTGTCCTATATTAGCAAAACAGAAGCATGCTACATTCAAAGGTATAGATACAATATCATAGACCATTGAAAAAGAAATGCCTCACTCCCAGCATAAAAGAATATCACATTGTCACAAAAAAAATGATGTACTAGTGCATGCTACCCACACACTAAATTTGAAATAGGTCACATCAAAACACATTTATCACAAGATGAATATGGTCCATGTATTAGAGGATTTTCCATCCCAAGTGAAACTACCAAAATGGTCCATTACCAAAACTCACCACCCTAAAGTTGCATTGTAAACTTGTACCATTCATAGCCATGATGAGTATAGACCATGCACAAACTCCATAACATTGGTTTCCTTTCCTTCTCCATTCAAATTGGATTATAATTGTCAAAAAGAGTTACAGAGACAGCCACCAGCTGTAATCAATATTACAAAATTCAAAATATGTACTTCATGCACCCATCCCTTTGTATAACACACTAGCAGATAAAATACATAGGAAATTATACCTATTTGGAATTTGAATACACAGGAAGTTTATTGATATGTGCACAAAAAAAAACCAGAACTCTTGCCTAGAACATGAAGAAAATGTCTATCATCTGTTTGTGGGATATCACTTTTCCAAAGAAGTTTGGGAAACTTCAATAACTTTGTTGAAAAGTGTGGGTAGGTGTATTGGAAATTCTTTAGTTGAAGTTGTTAAATCTTGGTATTAGGATAGGGAGGTTTGGGAATAGAGATCCTTCCCAATAGGTGTCAGATTGATGATTTAGAGGTCCAAAAATTAAATTATTTTCCAAAATGCTTCATGTTCTCTAGAGAAAGTAGTTTATAGAGTCAAATTTTGCTTCAAGGAATATATAAATGGTGGAGGAGAGGCAATTTTATCCTTTAATGATCGATGACTCCTACCCATAGGGAATTTTAAAAGGCACTTCTACAAGGAATCAATTTCAATGTGGTGCAGGGGTATTCTTGATTGGATCTCATCTCATTATATATCTTTCTTATTGGGCATTGTTGAAGGAACCAATAACTGGGTTGAGCTTATGACACTGGTAGGAATGTGAGGAGCCTAGAAGTATTCAGGAACTCTAAAGTAGCCATGGAATTTCTCATGGAAAATTTTCAATGCACTATATAGATCTTCAAGCAGTGATTGCTTGATCAGATTACAACCATGAGGAGTAACTTCACCCTGGTTTCTTTCCCTCATATTTTTCCAGAACTCAATCTGAGAGTTGATTCCTTATCTAGAGAAAGGGTACATCTAAGGTGGGAATAATGAAGTTAACGGGAGACAATGATGTTTATCTCAAAAAATCCTCCCTTGCACTTATTGTAATTCATATGCCACTAACTTTCTTTTATCTTATTTGATGATGTATGTGATGAAATGGTTGGTGGGTTTCTTCTGTTTTAATTGGGCTTTCTGTGAAGCCTGAATTGTAATGGCAGCACGCTTGTGTGTCTAACTTTTTTATAGTTTTGGGAATGGGGTTGGTGTCTTTTTTAAAATGATGTTATTTTAATAGAGTGGTAGACATAACCTTTTGCAATGCATTTTACAAAAGAAATACTTCAAAGAGTTGCCAATCCAAATTTCTTAAGTTTCATTCTTTTTTACATAGTTGTTTCAGCTACATCAAAATTTCCTTCAGGCCATAGGATCAAGTTATGATAACATCAAACAATGAATGAATGGAAATCAAAATTGCAACAACAACCATTGTTTAACCTATGGTGGCATGGAATTTCAAGATACAAGTTGGCAAATGAAGAAGACATTAAATTCCATATGACTGGGTTGCATGGAAGCCTTCAGACAGGAATGATCTAGCTAAAATTAATTATGAAAATTATTCCCCTTATGATGGTACAACAAATATGATCACAAAAGGTATACAATAGTTTTGCAATATTTTTCATTTTGCATGTACTACATGACCCCAATCAATAGAAACATATTTCAATTTGTTAGCAAATGGTGGTCATCACTTTGTAACTATCCTTATAACTCATGTATCTTGTTTTCCAGGAAATTTTTGGCCACATCCAACCTATAGCTATGGCATAAAGGTTCAATCGGTTATCCTATAAATGCATAAGTATATAGTGGTCTAGCATATAATTTCCTGCTAAATGGGAAATTTGGCGTAATTCTAGGCACAATAATACAATGCCTTTTACTGATAAAATAATTATAACATTAGTGTTTAATGAAATAATGTGGAATAAAGATTCCTATTTTAAAAATCAATGTTTCCCATTTATTTGGGATGCCGAACCTTATCCTGAGACCATTGTTCAACCAAGTAAAGGCACTAGAATCTTCTTTCTCATCCATTTCATTTTTAAACCTACAAAGAGCTAACATGGAAGTAGAATAGTAGACACACCTTCCAAAAAAGCATCGAAGATTCCAAAGGGTACATGGGATATTAATGAAGAGGAACTTTGGGGTATTTCTCCCAGTTTCTTTGAGATCCCTATATACCTAACATACTTGCATTTCTCTCTTTCTGTTTTGAGCAATCCATCTTCATTGGATATACATGTTTTCAAATTTTGACTTTAATGATGAATGGGCTCAAAACCTTGTTTTGTATTTTACATATACAAATGACTGTACATAATTCTTAAGATTAGTTTATGATTATGCACATTTTATTTTGGCTGACATTTTGACTATGAGGTATCACACTAACTTGTGATGGACATGAACATTAGAGAGCTCTACAATGTTTATAGATGTAAGTTTTTTCATATTGAACTAAAAGTTTACAATATTTTCCTAAGAAAAAATATATCTATATTCATGAGGAAATAAATTATTTCAACCAATAGCTCCAACTACATAATACAAACCAAATAATCTCATATTCGTTAGAGAACTAGATAAAAAAAGGAGGATGTAGAAACACGTTCATTCACTAGTGAGAGATTGCAAGTGAACAATAAACTGTTGCAAGAGCCATAAAGGGGGGAAAAATAATCAACATAAGGAAAGTGTAAATACTAAATAAGCACAGTTTCATGATAAATTTTGCATAAGAAACTAAAATATACATAGCTTGGGAGATTGAAAATCAATTTCTAAAACCTGTGAAAAATTGATAATGGTCCTATTATCATGTGATAGGGAAAGGACATCATTAACTATTGGTCAATCATTTTATTGCAGAAATGTTGGGTCATCCATACATGGACTCCACATTATCAATTGTGGACACTTAATTGACAAGGTTTCACGTGTTCTAGTTGATTGGTTGCAGGCCACCGTCCCACCGATCTCAGAAGATGGGCTTCTATTTATCACCCAGATGGAAAACCGACCTTTGTGTTTTGTTAAACTCCAACAAAACACACAAAATGAGTTTTGTCAAACTCTGATAGAACACACAAATGATTGGAATATATTCACAATGTAGTTTCTGTAAAAAACAATGGCAGAAACTGTATAGAAATAAAAATGGGGAAGAACAGTATTTTGATAAATGGGCATGAAGGACAAATTCAACTGTAAAAATGTGTGTCATGTTAGATATTGTTATCTTAATATTTGACATATTATAATATATTGTGTTTAGGATCATTGCAGTGGCATTAATCCATATATTGAGGACCCCTGGATCAATAATTCTTGCAGTTCTCGGAAATATGATGCAGGGGGTTACCATAATTTTGGAGTATGTGATTGGGTATCTCACATATTTGATGATTACATAACCACTTGGGTGTGTGATCTTGATTCAGGATGCATTTAGTGCTTTAATGGGCTTCTTGGTTTCTGTGTTTTATGAGTTTTTGGTTCATCTGCACACTACCCTCCATGCCTTTGATGAGCTTCTTTCGACCATCCCATGGAATCTCAGTGAGATTTTGGGTCTCTCACTATTGACCATTGGGAACAATTTTGTAGATGCAGTGGTCTCTTTTGTAAATAATTTATAACGATATGAAAAGAAAAACCAAATTGGAGATGGAGATAAAAAATAATACCATGGCTTGGGAGGTCTAATCAGGCATTTACAAATTTTCATAATGCATCATGGCTGGGGAGGTCTATATCAACCATTTTCAAATTTTCATGACGTATCAACATTTTTTCACAATGTATCATTGTTCAAAAGGAATTTGATTGGAGAGAAAACTTTATATTCAAACTGATGTTCATAATTATATAAAGATAAATTATCTTTGTGCTTGAGCTCAAATACAATTGTTTAGAATAAATTTGATTGAAGAGAGACCTTAGATGAAACTGAGGTTCATAATATGGAAATATAAACTATCTTTGTGCTTGAGCTCAAATTGAACTATTCAGAATAAATTTGATTGAAGAAAGACCTTGGATTCAGATTGAGGTTCATAATTATGGAAAGATAATCTGTCTTTGTGCTTGAGCTCAAATATCACTTTATGGCTCAGGACATATGTGCCAGTCATTTATGAATATTTCATAATGTATGATAGGAATTTGATTGAATAAAGGCTTTGGATTCAAAAAAAGTCCATAAATAAGGATAAGATAATTTGAATTAAAGCTGGAGCTCAAATATATTTGGGAGGTCAATAATAACTCCTTACTAATTTTCTACAATGTAGAACAAATATTAAAAATAACTCTTGGATTCAAATAGATGTTTGTATATATGGCTTGTGATCCTCTTACTTCCTTTCTAATTGATTGGCCATTAAAAACCTCACCTTTTTTAAGGTGAAATTATATGGTAGCTTTATTTGATCTTGGAAGGCTTTACTGGGTTGGCCATGGGTCTTACATGAGCTCAAACGATTCTCTACCATTTTTCCTTAAGATAAGGTCTTGCACCTTATTTTGATTTTCTCTTGAGTTGAACTTATTTTGTGGTAAATTCCATTATCACCATCAAGGGAAAATCCTTTGGGTGTCACCTACCAGATGGATAAATAGCAATTGAAGGATTTTTGGATGTTGTTAACTGTCAATAGATTAAAGTTGGCAATTTTAAAGATGCCATTTTCTTGGTTTCTTTTTTGATAGATCGGTGAATACCCTCTGATTTGTCATAATTGTTTGACTGAAATCATGATGGATGCATGTACTGATAGCGATGGCACATGGATCTCCATGCCGTAAACTTCACTTGAAAATAGGTTGATAGTGATGAGGCGTGGCTCTTCATCTTGTAAACTTTACTTAAACATCGGTTAATATGTTAACTACGTTGTCTTACATGATTTTTGTTGATTAACCTTTATGATAACTATTGGTAAATATCTTGGGTGTTTATGTTAAAATTCAAGGAAAATAATACTTATACTTTGTACCATTTTTTAATCACTTAAAAATGAGGTGATTTGTCAATTGAATTAAGGAAGAATTTTTATCCTTTCTACCCAGAGTTGGATGTGAAAAGTAACCAAAATAAAAAATAATTGGAAATTGAACTCAAGAGATACATCAATTACACTCACAAAATTTCTAATCAAACATGCAAAATTCACAAAAATGGAGACTGAAATTGGAGCATAACTTAATCCTGTATTGAATAAGTATACATAAGCCAACCATATGAAGTAATAGGATTCTCAAATTATAATTCATGAAATATTTGAAAGCACTAGGTTGCTATTCGAATTGGTCAAAAAGAAGGTTTGCTAAATCAAGTCAAATCCCCCACATGTACAAAAACGACTTTCCAAATCCATGAAGATCCTCACGAATTAGATAAATCAAGTGGGAAAGATAATAAGTGGTGTAAATAAAACTCATTTGTTATTTTTTTTGGATAAAAGGAATGAGGATGATGTGGTCAAAAAACAAGGCAAGTTCCCCTAGACTAGCTTTTCCTTTATGCCTTAAAACTGCTGTAAAGCAAGGCAAGTTTCAGAAAAAGTAGATATGCACTTTAAGGAACCAGGAATAAATTAGACATGCTAAATATGTTTCCAAGATGATTCCAAATCACTCCATGTCCCAATTTACCAATTATTGACTTCTAGGAACATGTAGAAGTCAACTAGCATAGAGAGGGAATCTAGGAATAAGATAAAAATGATTTAACTAATGTCAAATATGGGTAACTATGGGTTGATTCTTCTAAAACCCCCCATTAAGCCTGAATTAATGAGTAAATATTAGAAAATTATAGGGCCTAGCAACAAGGCTTAGTCATCCTTTTACATACTACATGTCCACACAACCAAGGAAAGAGGCAAAGCTGAGTGGGAAAATGCTCCCTTAAACAGGGACAGAAAACAAAATTTTGGAAATATTGTTATCAATAATTTTTCACCACATGATCAAAAATCCCCAATAATGATTTGAGATTACTAAATCTCTTCTCACATAATACTTTGGTGAATATATCTACTACTTTTTCTGAATATGCGCAGTAGAGTAGAGAAATGGTACCATCATGCAGAAGCTCCCTAATATAGTGCATATGGATCTCAATGTGCCTTTTTATTTGTCTTTGAAATGGATCAGTGGTGATTTTAATGGTGCTTTGATTGTCACAATAGATGACTTTTGAAAACCTCTTATTCGAAACCACATTCTCCAAGTATCCCATGCAACCATAAACATTGAGTAGCTGGATTTACAACTCCTCTATACTCTGCCTCTATAGATGAGAGTGCTATGGAACTATGCTTCTTACTTGACCAACTGATTGGTATTTATGCAAGCATGAACACATATGATGAGGTAGAATTTTGATCTATTTTTTCACCTTCCCAATCACTGTCAGTAAATCCAATTAGCTCTAAGTCAGATTTTGCTTTGTGGAAAATCCCATGAGGCCTTGTTCCTTGAAAAAAGTTTAGGATCCTGTTGGCTGCTCTCCAATGGATCTCATGAGGCTGATACATGTATCTTGAAGCCACACTAACTACATAATATAAGTCAGGTTGAGTATGTGTAAGATAAATCAAACACCCAATCAACTGCCTATATAGTGTATTATTTACCATAGGAGAAGAACCTGCTTCTTCAAGCTTAACTCCTAAAAGGATTGGATTCTTGTTTCGTGAAATATTTCATGCTGAACTTGGTGAGAAAATATGAATCATAATTTTACTGATGAACCTTTATTCTATGTTTGGATTGAGCAATTTTGAGACCCAATAATTGTCTCAACAATCCCAAATCTGTCATAGAAAAGGCATGGTTCATTGCATCCTTCAAGGAGGCAATCTCTTTCTTTGAACTTCCTGTAATCAGTAGGTCATCCACATAGAGAAAAATAATAATTAAAGAACCATGAATCAGATTCAAATATACATTAGGATCAGAATTGCATTGAACAAAACTCAGTGGCAACAGAAAGCCATCAATATTGGCATACCAAGCCCTAGGGGCTTGCTTGAGACCATACAATGATTTTTTTAACTTGCACACTAAAGATGAATTAGATACAAAACCTTATTGTTTATGCATATAAATATATTCATTCAAATATCCATTCATAAAGGAACACTTTACATACATGTGAAGTACCTCCCATTGCTTTGAAGCTGCAATGGCTAGAGCAATCCTTATGGAGTCCATCTTTGCCACTGGTGCAAAGGTCTCATTGTAATAAATACCATGTACCTGAGAGTAGCCCTTGGATACCAATATTTCATTATATTTAAAAGGTGAACCATAAGCATCAAATTTAGTTTTAAAGACCCACTTACACTTCACTAGCTTTCTCCCTAGGGGTAGATCAACCAGTTCCCGTGTGTTGTTCTTCTGGAGCAAGCTGAATTCTTCTTTCATGGATGTTTTCCATATTGTATCATGTGATTCATATTCATATGTTTGTGGATCAGAATCTATCATCAAATAACACTTCTCATCAAAGAGTGGATCTTCCACACAAAGGGCACTCTCAAATTGAGATATAGTCCTCCTAGTGTCATTAAGATTTCCAGCTAGTTCCCTAGCTGCATGAATGGTACTTGTTGGACACTTTGGTATTGTAGGGATGTTAGGATCTGAAATTAATTCATAATTATCAGACATATCAGAATCACCAAATTCATTAGTCTCTTCACTTGCAATCAATGGTTGTGGTGGTGAAGAGGACTCTCCAACTTCAACTGCTACTAAAGGCTCTTATTTGAACTGAACACTTATTTCAATGAAAGATTTGTTAGTGCTCAAGTTTACCGTATTTTACCCTTTTGAATATTAATAATACCCAACAAATAGGCACTCTTGGATTTGGGGTTGCAAAGCCTTCCTCTTTTCAGTTGGAATTCTATCCCAAGCCCTTGAGCCAAAAAGATTGAAATGGGTCACATATAGCTTGTGCCCACTCCAATATTATAAAGGAGTCATACCAACAAGATACTTATGTGGCACCCTGTTATGGATATAAGATGCATTGTTTATAACCTCGACCGAAAACTTTGGTGGAAAATGTTTAGCCTCCATCATGCAAGTTTCCATCTCCTTCAGTGATATGTTCTTTCTCTCAGCAACACCATTTTGTTGTGGCGTGTAATGAATAGAATGATGCATCTGGATACCTGCATCTTTGCAATCCTGGATGAACTTAGAATTGACATACTCACCACCATTTACAGATCTGAGGATCTTTATTTTCCTCCCATATTGGTTTTCAACCAACGCTCTAAAGACTTTGAAGAGGTTAAAAACTTCAGACTTATGCTTTAGGAAGTAAGCCCAACAATACCTGAAAAATTCATCTATGAAGGTGAGTGTATATTTTGCTTGAATCATAGAGATATGTGGGAATGGACTAGAAATTTCACTGTGGATCAACTCAAGAGGTGTAGAGGTTCTCTCATCACTAGCTCTCTCATACTTGTGCTCTGGGTGTTTTCCTAGGATACAACCTTGACAGAATCCCTTAGAAAACTTGATATTTGGTAACCCTATGACCATGTCTTTGTCACTCAAATCATAAATATACTTGTAGTTAAGATGGCCAAATATTTCATGCCAAATATTGCTTGCTTCATGAGCATGAGTAAGAAGAGTAGAGGGGTATGAGTAGGGTATAAAATGGGAAAACTTGTATACCTTCTAAGTGTGATCAACAACACCCTTTTCTATGACTTTACCATTCGAAATATCAGTGATTTAAACTTCATTTGGGGAGAAGATGAATTTCTTTGGAGACCCAGTCTGATTCATCTGATACACTGACAAGATATTAGAGGCAAGACCTGGAACATACAACACATTATTGAAATTACCATGGTCAATATCAATCCTACCCTTTCCCATACTATCAGTTAGAGAGTTATCTCACAAAACTATTGGTGGACCTTTCGACATGTCAAGAGAGGAAAATATCTCCCTTGTCAAAACCATATGTTTGGAAGCTCCAGAATCAATGATGAAGCTAGGTGAGCTTGAGGTGCCAGCAACCAAGGCATGTACTCTCTCCTTGACTTCTGAATTCGATCCTCCTTCCCTCTTCTTTGATCAATCAGGAAGGGAGATGTTGTTCTTCTGCAGGACAAAATGTCAATTTTCTTTTTCATACAAGAGCTCTTAGGATGATAGGCCTTACTGCAGTATGTGCACTTGCTCAATTCTCCTTTGTTCTTCTTCTTATGGGGGTTCTTCTTGGAGCCTGAGGACTCCTCTTGAGACTTTTCCTTCTCTCTCTTTTACTTAGGTGTATTTTTAGCTTTTTCTTTCTTTTTGAATCCACCTTCAAATCTCCAGCAACCAAATCTTTCTCTTTGGAAGGTTTGATGGTGCCCATCATCACCAATTTATCTTGCTACTAAGTGAGGGATTCCATGAAATCAACAAGCTTAGGCATATTCCATGTTCGATATATCAATTTAGTGGCATAGAAGGTCGAAAAATACACTGAATAGTTAGGACCAATATTTGAGAGAATTGTCAAAACTAGTTTCTCCTCCTTCTTTTCAATACCACATTGTTTTAACTGCAAAACAAGGGACTTAAACTTGGTAAAATAGAGATGCAATGATTCGAATCTATTGGGACTCAAGGAGATAAATTCATTATCGATTTGATGTCCTCTCATCTCATATTTATTTCCAAAAATATCTTCAATATTCTCCCACAGCTCATTAGGAGATGTCAATGAATCAATATGAAAGAGGAGGTCTCTTGAAATACTCAGACACAAAAGACCATAGGCCTCATTCCTCTTGTTGTGCCATTTGATTTTCTCTAATGTTGCATTGGGATCTTCCTCAGTAGCCATGGTAAACCTATAGAGACCTTTCTCTCTCAAAAATATCTCCATCTCAACTTTCCATTCGAAGAAATTGAATGGAGTCAAGTTGATCCTTTGAGATTGGTCCATATCTCAGCTCTTGTGCCCTTCAGTCAACAGAATGCGCTCCCAATCAGTGATGTAAAACCTAAAATAACAATTTGTAAGGAGATAAATCAATCTACAAATGACCTGATACCATATGAAAATTGAACCCAAGAGATATATCAATTACACTCACAAAAGTGCTAATCAAACATGCAAAATTCACACAAAAGGAGACTGAAATTGGAGCATAAATTAATCCTGTATTGAATAAGTGAATATAAGACAACCATATGAAGTAATAGGCTGCTAAAATATATAATTACATGAGATATTCAAAATCATTAGGTTTCTATTCGAATTGGTCAAAAATTAGGCTTACTATATCAAGTCAAATCCCCCATAGGTGTAAAAAGGACTTTCCAAATCCATGAAGAGCCTCACGGATTAGATAAATCAAGTGGGAAAGATAATAAGTGGTGGAAAGACAACTGATTCATTCTTTTGTTTGGATAAAAAGAAGGAGGATGATGTGGTAAAAAACCAAGGCAAGTTCCCCTAGACTAGATTTTCCTTTATTCCTTAAAACTGTTGTAAAGCAAGGAAGCTTTCAGAAAAAGTAGATATGCACTTTAAGAAACCATGAATAAAGTAGACATGCTAAATATGTTTCCAGGATGATTCCAAAGTGCTCCATGACCCATTTTAGCAAGTATTGACTTCTAGGAACATGTAGAAGTCAACCAACATAGAGAGGGAATCTAGGAATCTATGAATAAGAAAAAAATGATTTAATTAATGTCAAATATGTGTAATTTTGGGTTGATTATTCTAACATGAAGAAAATAATTAAGAAACATATATTGAATAATAATTGTACTTTGTACCCTTTACTAATACCTTAATAAATTATAATACTATGTGCTTGAGATACAAAAAAGGCCTATAGGGTGTTTACATTGAAACTCTGTTTTTTCTACTATTTTGGAAATTTTGGAATGTTATATATTGCACATTGGTCAAATCCTATGGTGTTCATAATTGGATACTATATCTCATTAGTTTATGATATGTTGCAGACAGTTACTGGAAAACATAGTGACCATAATGGGATGGGAAGAATTCATGCTCGGTTGAGGCAATGAAAGTGTTTCGCTTGGACAGAAGAAAGACCCAATTTTAATTTGTATTTAAGCTGTGCGGGCCTTGATATCTATTTTGATTTTCAGAAAGTATGAGCTTCATGGCCTCAATCAGAAAATGTGAAAAACAGTCCCAAGCCTTGATTTTTCGTAAGATAGAAGTCAAAACATGACACATTGAAGAACTCACTACATATATATTGTGCCATAAAAAACAATGCCTATTAAGAATAGATCCAAAACTATGGAAATTATTGTGGTGTGGCAGGTCATGAGAAAGACAACAAAAATAAGTAGGGTAGATAATTTTTACTCAAATATCTAGGGCTCTCTCCTCTTGGTGTTATGATGTGCATGAGCTCTAAAAAAAGGGTAATATGAACCTAACTGGTACCATCGAAGTAGTAATTCGGGCTCAGGATTTCCAAAAAATCCACCAACATTAGCACCTACAGGAAAATTGCAGTAGATGTCAGGTTCCTTCTATAAAATTCAGAAAGAACAGTTAATGCAATATATAAACACAATTGTATACCAGAAAATTCCATTTCGGTGAGACCAAGGGTTAACAACATTGGAACAGCAACTATCAGTTGGTCCCAATCCATTGTATTGTCTCTTGTCCAAATTGTGTCGACCCTCTGCCTTCCAGCAAAAAAGGAAGGTGATAAAACAAATGGTATGTCATTCCCACCTCCCTATTTTAGAATATCATCAGCAGAACCCATATGAAAGAAATATCCATAAGAATTATGAACATCATGGTGTTCAACATCTCCAGTGTGAAGAGCATCTCCAGGAATTGTCTCCTGCACCATAGAAGGGAGCATCATAGATAAAACAAATCAAAACTCCAAACATTGATTTCTCTAGCCTCTATCCTTCCAATGAATTTCATCTATGAATTTCAAAGCTCATAAATGTATATCTTAAATAAAAAAGTCCAAGGAAAATATTGGGGGCCTGTAAGAATAGTAACATACATCTGGACCATTGAATACAGAAGGCTCATTCATATCATTCCATATGTACAATGATGGTGTTGAACCCACTATAGCTGCTAAGAGAAAACTTGTCATCCAACCATGATCTTATTTCTGGATTAAGAATATCCAAATAAGATGATGCACCTGGTCAACACCAGCCATCATAATCCTTACCATGGATGTCCTTAACATAATACCCCTTTTAAATTTTGAGTCACTTCATTTTGTAGCGGAAATCCATCATCCCTCTTAATATTAGGATCGACAATAGCCACCATATGCTGACCTTTTTCCATGATCTTATTCTGCATCTCTCCTGGATTCAGAAAGAGAAATTTGTCCCATGTGAAGTATCTTTTCCAATCAGTGTATTTCCAGTGACAGTGGTGATAGGAAGTTGTGAAAAAATGTGGCAGGCAGAAGTTCCAGTAATACTATCATATTGCCTCATAACATCCTTGGGGTCAGGACGAACAAAAAGGAACCCATCCAAGATACCACTCTCGACCATCCACATGGTATGGATTGTGTTGGTATTTGTGTTGGAATCGGAAGTGGAAACCCCATCCCACCCGGTAGCGAATACATATATTTTCATTTCGGAAGAATTTAGCCAGAAAAAACCAGTAGTGTATTCCTTTCTGTGAGACAGCATGAAATAAATGGAACCATAGAGTCCAAAGGGGGATTTGCTGATGTATTAAAAGACATCAACATTGAATAAGCGATAGGGCTCGGAATCGACCTCGACGCCTCTAGTTGGCTTGAGGGCAAGGACAGTGGCATGTTTGGGTATCCCATACACATGCTTGGCCCCTTGAAAAGAAACATCTAGGTTAATATATTGGGGGCCATGGCGTCTGGAATTGGTATGACTGTGAAATTTCTCATCCCAATTCTCTTCCTCGTTCTTATTTCTAAGCTGCTCAAAATGGAAAATCCCTTTTCTATTAAACAAGAAGAGACGTTCATTTTTACCTCTTCTCACATATATTTCTAGTGGATCATGCTACAGGATAGCCTTGTAGCCAGTAATTTAATAAACGAAAGAAAGTCCATCCTGCTAGTGCTCGATTCTCTGTAGCCAGAGGCTCCTATCCTCCAGATCTTTCACCAAGATGTTGGGCACCTTGAACCGATTTCTCTTTCTGCCCTTCTTCATGTCCTCATCCACCTTGAATCTCAGGATGCCATCTGGGTAGACTGACATTCGAAGAATTAAAGCATTTTTTTCCTTGGCCTCTGGGTTTAGGGTTTTGGGAACAATTTTTGTAGTGATTTGCCCATCTTACAGGATAACATCAATAACTATGAGGTTTGATATTTTGGGATTTATTGGTTGTCCTTGATCTAGGGACGAATGTACTATATGTTGCTATAGCAACATTATGGGCTATGCGACGCTATATCAACGATCGTCGGGGACATTTTCATTTTTTTCCAAAATTTTAAACTGTTTTTCCACGGAAATTTTGATTTTAACTTATTCGTGGAAAAATCTCATGAGACTTTTGAGCCATATGTAGTAGTGATTCTATGCATAGTACATCGTCCTAATGCATGTTAATTATAACTTGAAAATTACAACATCGTTTATATCACCCATATGTTTTATTGTTTTTGTTTTTTCCACTAGCAGTCTTGTTGAGCCTTATAAAAACTTATAGAATTATATGCCAATGTCATGTAAAAGGCCTGAAAAAACTATAATTATGTGCCAAGGTGCCAAGTTCGTGTCCAAATTACTCTATAAAAACTATAATTATATGCCAAGGTGCCAAGGTCATGTCCAAATAAGCCTATAAAAACTACAATTATATGCCAAGGTCATGCAAATTAGCCTTATCATTAACATTATATGCCAAGGTTTAGCGGGTTTTCTTATATGCCAAGGTCATGTCCAAATTAACATATAGCTCGGTTGCATTAATTCAATTTTTTTAATATAGGAACGTGTAAATATATATTATATACACGTTAAAATTTACTAAATTCTAACACTACATATGGATTTAGAGACCCCCTTAAATTCTAAAGGGGTCTCTAAATACATCTACAGTGTTAAAATTTAATAAAATGTACAAATTCATTGTCAAATTTATAATTTTTTTCATTGTCCGAGTGACAACTAAAAATGACCGAATAAATGACCAATTGTTATGTGGTCAGTTTTAGCCTAGATATCTTGTGACCAAATTTGGTCATTTATCTTGGTCGTTTTTAGTTGGTTTTTATCCCGTGACCAAAATTGGTAATTTATCTTGGTCTTTTTTAGTTAGATCACTTAAATTTATCAATTTTGGTCATTTATCCCTTGAAAAAAACTGTGGTGACCAAAAATTTTGGTCTCTTGGTCATTAATCTCTCATTTTCCACTAGTGTTATAATACCCCAATAATAATGTTGGACTGCCTCCTCTCTCCCAGGTGGACTACTCTTTATCTCTCCAACGCAAATACTGAGTTATGTTGTTGTTCTACTTGTCCAAATGATGGAGATGCCTCTCCTATTTATACTGATCATTGTAGAGGTCTAATAACCCAACTATGTTGACCTATCCTCCCAAATAGGGCTGACTTTCCTTAGGGGACTCAAAAATACATTTTAATAATACTTTTGTGGGTACTACTTACCCGACTTATAACGAAGTTTTTACCTCAAGACTTTACATGACCAATTACATCAATGACATCCTTAATCGGAGGAACACCATCTCCAAAAGGGGTAATAACAAAAATAGAATATCTTTCACGGTTTCATTTCCTTAACACTCCCTCTTAACAAGAAGGGTATTCTATAAAACAATAATACATCTGTACAACTAACTTGTAATTCTATACATCATAGAATGTGTTAGCACTCCATTTTGAAACATTCAAGTTATAGGATTGGATGGACTCCATCAACTAATACCATTAGATGAAGATGAGATCACGATCTACAGTGGTAGATCCTTCCAGAGATCAAGGCATGCAGCAGCAAAAATGAGATAAAGGGGGCTCATAGATCAACGATCCAGAATCACTACGGAGAGGATCGATGATAGTGCATGGTTCCATAGGCCGAAAGATGTGAGGAAATATTTGAATTTCGGCCTGTTAAAGGGGACCAGCAATGAAAGGTCGAGATCATAGCGAAGTACGATCGACGACCCGTGACAATTTTGCTAGGAAAACATACATGGAAGAAGGGTCTTTTTCGTATTGAGAAATGGATTAAAGAATGAAGGCATCTGACGGCAGAGATGAGAGTATGAACATATCTATGAACATAGAGGATTTCATGCTCCGAAATCACAAAGATAAAGTCACGATTTCAAATAGCGAAAAGTGGTACCGGCTACAAAGATCAACGACCACGACAAAGGCAGGGATAGATCTACGGTTGTTGTTCATTTCATGATCTGAACTAGCGTGAATAGGGTCAAGATCTCAATTCATGAAAAAGTGGTAGGGTTTGCTCCGATCAACGATTGCATGGAAAGGTTGATCTCTATCGATGGATAAGAAACATACCACAGTCTAAAGATGCTCACTGGATCAAGGAAGGAGGAATTTGCGGCATAAGTTAAAGATACGTGGACGATGGATGTGAAATACCCCTAAATCAAACTGCTAAGAAGGCCTCAAGCTGTAGGTATCACATCCAGCATAGATATGATAGTAGAAGAGACATTCCCACACATGATCTACCTCTCGGCAGATTAATTGATCCCCGAGACACCATTTGTAGCATGCGTACAGGAGAAATCATAACTGTGGTAGAGCCATATCACCTAAAGATGGGTAGCCTCCATGTGGTTTGGCATGCAGATGTAAGGAAAGTAACCGTAGAATCCACTCTTCACATGGGGCAAGGCCAGCACGATGAGGGAGACATTCTATTTCCGACATCACAAGAGCAAGGGAGTGTGAGAATGTCCACTCCATGTGCTTTGTAGCATGGGTCGACTACCCAGGGTGGCACCCGAAAACCTTTCCCACAGAAAATAGTAAGGTGCCGCAGTCAATGAAGCAACATGACTAGATCTTCAACAGGTAAAATATCACTCAGCCTATGCCCTCACACATGTCAGTACCAAGACACTCGATGGCAGAATGTGTAGGAATGTTGACATGTCATTGCAAAGTCCAGTCTCGTAGCCTTATATATATGCCTTTGTAATGACAGGAATGAACTAACATACTTTTTGAGCATGAGGTTTCATTTTGTTGCAAGTCCATAGAAGTTTGAGAAGTTGGTGATGGAAATTTGGTTCAAAAAGCTTGTCTGTCTGGGTGTGCTGATGCTTGGTGAGAAAATTTCCACACTTGCACATTTCCTTGGTTTTCCATACCAAGGATGACACTAGCCATCAGGGCACAGACGTGAAGAATTTTGAGAGATACACCTGCCTTCAGATACTCACACCTCTGGTACCGCATTTCCTAGACACTCACTTCCCATAGGTGTTTTCCCAGGAACCCCTGATGCCATCATTTCCTCCAAAGCCTCCACACAAGAAGACAGTCCTGGGATACACTTTGTGTTAGTAGTTCTTTGAATGGGAGCATCAGGGGTCCAATGCCTGCACAGTCCTATTTGTGAATTCCACTCGCCAAAGGTGATGGGGCTGGTGGAGGTGTGCTCCATCGTATTTCCTATGGGATATCCCACCTCACATAAGGTGAGGGGTACAAGAATGACAAGCCACTGCAAAGGATTTCCTTGTCCAGAAGCAATACGACCCTTCCTCCAGAGCCCACATCTAACAATGTTACCCGGAGAGGGAGGGGATGCAAAGAAGGTTGAGCAGGGGAAAGATGCAAACTTCCTTGCCAGTTTGTGTCCATGCAGAAATTCACCTTTGAACATGGAGGAGACACAAAATTGGGATAGAAAAAGGGCACTATGCTGACTCAACAAGCTGGCTAAGATGTCCAAGACCCAGTAAATGGTGACTCACCTGAAAGTGACCAGAAAGGTGTCATACTCAAGGTCTACAACAACAACCAAGCATGTCATCCTGTCACCCAGGCCGAGCGTGCTCACGTGCTCCATAATGTTGGTTAGTATTTTTAAACCATGGCAATAGTACCACATTTTAAAACTGTTAGTGTCTGATTGTGACTGGAAACAGTATTTAGGTTTTTTTTGGAGAATAGTCTCAGATCTAAGATAGTATAAATATACTCCTGGTAGAGGGAAATAGGGGTTGGTTGGGAAAATTTCAAGGGCTGAGGTTCTCCATTCCAGTCTCTGGTTTTTCGTGTTATGAATAAAATTGGAGAGGAAGGATAATCTTTCATGGCAGATATTCCTACGTCGTCTTTTTTTTCAATATGTAACTTCCTTACGTGAATGTTTATCCTATTTTCATTTTAGTTTGTCAGTTTCTTTTATGTTTGAAATAAGTGTATACTAGTTTGGAATTCATACATTCTATTCTTCATCTATTGTTTCAGACATATATTAAATATTTCTTCTAAAGTCACGCAGAATTCATCCTCTAAATGCTCTGTGTGATGGGTTGTTTCCTCTCATCTACTAGTCACCTGCTAAATATCTCTTGATTACAAAATGGATGGCTATCTTGCCTCCGTCTATAAATTTACACCATTCTTTAGCTCCTACAATATGTTCCATACCCGGACCGTCAAGTCTATTGTCGAATGGTCCCCTTCTCTGATAGTCCCACCTACATCTTACATCAACACACCTACCCTATTCAGGAGTCTGGCCTCCTAACCGTCCTCGATTGAATATCTTGTGTGATTAAATTTGGTAAGTAAGCGAGAGATCCCTCTCTGAATGTGCTGGGCCAGAGGCACAATCTAAAGCTATTCTATTGTTTCCCAGGAGAGAAACCTTTCTACCAACCTTTGGGTTCAATATCGATGCTAACAAACCGGTACCGTTGTCGTGGACAAGATTGAATATCATCCCTAGGAAGAATGACATAGTTTTAGATTTGGTTGTTGATGGTGAACAACAATTAGATGTCAAGAAGGTTGTGCACTTTTCACCTAGCGAATCCACTCTTAAGGATTCAGGCTTCAGTGACTCCACTAGTGGTATGACCCAGAAACCAAATTGTCAGAAAGAACTGGCAGGTTCCTCTGGGAAAATAAGCTCGTTGTAAGGCCTGAAAATGCATGGTTAAAGGGTAAGATACTCGAGTTTCCATTTCTTCCAAGATGCCTTGTCTTTCCTTGTAAGTTTGTTCTTATCCTTTCCTAAATTTATTAAAACTGCCTTCCATGGTTCATTTCGCTTGAATCAAAGCTATGACTATATTCCTATATATCCTTCTTTACGAACTAAAAGTATTACATCATCTTGTACATTTGATTTTGACCAAGAGCTTTCACCCGAAGCTTATGACATTAAAGGTCATCCCTATGAACCTCATGAAGCCACGGTTGATAACATATCTATTTCACCAAGCCTGGTCTCTCCTAATATTCCAAGCCGATACAAGCCACTATGCTTGCCTCCTACCCTACATGATTTTCCTGTGAAGCATTACAAGTACCTCCCCAAATTCGATGGAGAATCCAAAAACTTCACTGCTGAGAAATATTTACAAGCCTTTGAGCATTTCTTTGACCTTTTTGAAATAGAGCATGATGATGTTTACATGAGGGATTTTTCCCAGTGCTTGCAAGGGGATGCTAAAGAGTGGTTCAAACACTTGCAGCCTAAATCCATCAGTACCTAGGAAGAGTGTTCTTGCACCTTTTTGGAATTTTGGGGTAAGAGGAGGCCATTCGATCAAATAATTTTAGAATTTTATTCCCTGAAGAGGCATGAGGTTGAAGCCATCTCTAGTTTTAACAGAATATTTGCACGCTTTTATTATAACATGCGTAAGGAAGTCCAACCTCTTGAAAATGATACATAAATCTATTATGCAGCTACCTTTCCTCCTGAGTTGTCATTACTTCTTTTGGAGAGAAAATCAACCACTCTGCAACACATGTTTACTGATTGTTTGGAGGTTGAAGAAAACCTTAAGAGGTCTCAAAGAATGTCAGGTTGAGACAGTGGTGGTGAAATAAAATATACATTAAAATTGGTTGGGCAACATAAATGAAAGCGTGTAGTCCCTGTTCAGATGAGGCTTTCCCTTACTAGACAGGAAAATGATCGACCTGATATAGGAGTAGATGGTTCTTCTATCTTATTTTCTGAAGATTGCGATCTGCTTAGCATTGAAACCGTTGATGATGGTTTTAGAAGGGATTTCAATATACCCATGTGCGATGAGTATGAGGAGGAATACCTGGAAGTTATGCCTGAAGGGCCAGCTATAGAACCAAGTTTTGCTAAGGGATAAAGTCAAGCTTCGATCCAAAGTCAGAGGGTTGAGAGAGGAAATGGTAACAAGTCTGCTGAAGGTTATAGTATGCCCTTGTGTTATTCGTCATTTTAATTAATAAGGCACATAATTAAAGCCTCTAAGAGGAGACAGAAGTTAGAGGATATGGTGCATTGCATAGAATTATTTGGAACAGAAGATGATAAAGAGGGATACTCATGCAATCCCTCTCCGGTTATTGATACATCAGGAGTTTATGATGAGGAAATAAGTCACGAAGAAGGAGGTACCAATTCTCAAATAAATTCCTTTTTTGACTTTTCACCCTCAGGAATATCATCCCATGGAGAAAGATCATGCTTACTCGACTCTATTGAAGAAAAAGATGATCTCCATGTTGAGGCATATAAAGAAGGTGAGGTTCTAGCTCCAGAATTTTTGAACAGAAGGGTGGATGTTTCATTTGAAAACAGTCATGGGAACCCCCTTCAAAGATCTTTTGAACATTATCCTGACAACTCACCAGAGGAAGGGTGTTCTAGACAGGTGTCCCATGATGAACAGAGGATGAAATATGATGGAGGTTGCTGTTCTTTCTATGACCCCATAGCAGAGTACATGGAGGACCTGGGTAATGGTAATGATCAGTTATATCCCTATGGTAAATATCAAGTTATTTGTTATACCCTTATTCCATTATGCATTTCATTTATGTTCTTAATCAAGCATGAAAAGGAAGCAAAATTATTGGATAAGAAGCTTTATTGGCTTCATTGGAATTCAGAGTTCACTTGAATAGGCATGTGTGCTCAATTAGGTAGAGTAGGTAGGTACAAATAAGATTGAGGTCTATCAAGCATTTCCTTCAGTACTATTTTTTTTTTCATTTTCAGTTATAAGCGCAGGTTTGCAGTCACAACGGTTCTTAGTTTCAGAGTACGGGTAAGAGCATAGTTTGCAAATGAACCTAAAATTGTTGCAGCAATACCTCAGAGCATGCTAAGGATGGAGAAAGGGATTAAGGGTGGCCCAATGGATCTGACACTTGGTCTACGTGGTTCTTTGCTACCTCACTGGGAGGATAGCCTCCCTCGTGGAGTAGGCTATTAGCACTCTATTTTGCAACAGTCAAGTTATAGGCTTGGATGGACTTCATCGGCTAAGACCGTTAGATGAATATGAGATAATGATTTATGGTGGTAGATCCTTCCAGAGATTAAGGCATGCAGCAACAAAAATGAGATAAAGGGGGCTCGTAGATCAACGATCTAGAATCACTACGAAGAGGATCGACGATAGTGCGTGGTTCCATAGGCTGAAAGATGCGAGAAAATATTTGAAGTTTGGCCTATTAAAGGGGACCAGCAATGAAAGGCTGAGATCACAGTGAATACCGATCGACGGCCTAGGATAGTTTCACTGGGAAAATATGCATAGAAGAAGGGGATTTTCTGGATCACAAAATGGATTAAAGAATGAAGGCATCTGACAGCGGAGATGAGAGAAAGAGTAGATCTATGGCCATAGAGGATTTCATGCTCCAAACTCGCATGGATAAAGTCATGATTTGAAATCATGAAAAGTGGTAATGGCTACAAAGATCAATGGTCACAACAAAGGTAGGGATAGATGTACATTCGTGTTCATTTCATGATCTGAACTAGCACGGACAGTGTCAGGATCTCAATTCATGAAAAGTGGTAGGGTTCGCTCTGATCAACGGTTGCATGGAAAGGTCGATCTCAATCGACGGATAAGAAACATATCACGGTCTAAAGCTACTTGTTGGATCAAGGAAGGAGGAATTGGCAGTAGAGGTTAAAGAAACATGGACGACGAATGTGAAAGACCCACAAATCGGAGGGCTGAGAAGGCCTCAAGGCTGACGTAGGTATCACATCTAGCATAGATATGACAGTAGAAGAGACATTGCCACACATGATCTGCCTCTCAGCAGATTAATTGATCCCCTAGACGCCATTTGTAGCATGCGTACAGGAAAAATCATCCATGTGGAAGAGCCATATCACCTAACGATGGGTAGCCTCCACGTGGTTTGGCATGCGGAAGTAAGGAAAGTAACTAGAAAATCCACTCTTCACATGGGGAAAGTCTATCACAACGTGGGAGACCATTCTGTTTCCTACATTACAAGAGAAAGGGAGTGTGAGAACGTCCACTCTATGTGCTTTGTAGCATGGGTCAACTACCCAGGGTGGCACTCGAAAATATTTCCCATAGAAAACGATAAGGTGCTGTAGCTGATGAAGCGATGTGACTAGATCTCTAGCAGGTAAAATATCACTCAGCCCATGCCCTCACACATGTCAGCACCGAGACACCTGATGATAGAATGTGTAGGAATGTTGACCAATCATTGCATATTCCAGTCTCGTAGCCTTATATATATGCCTTTGTAATGCTGGGAATGAGCTAACATACTTTCAAAGCATGAGGTTTCATTTTGTTGTGAGTCAATAGAAGTTCGAGAAGTTGGTGATGACAATTTGGTTCAAAAATCTTATCCATCTGGGTGTGCTGATGGTTGGTGAGCAAATTTCCACACTTACCCGTCGCCTTGGTTTTCCATACCATGGATGACACCAGCCATCAGGGCACATACATGAATAATTTTGAGAGATACACCCACCTTCAGATACACAGACCTCTAGTGGTGCATTTCCTGGACACTCACTTCCCATAGGTGTTTTCTCAGGAACCCCTAATGCCATCGCTACCCCCAAAGCCTCTGCATAAGAAGACAGTCCTAGGTTGTGCTCTATGGGAATATTTGTTTAGATGGGAGCATTAGGGGTCCAATGTCTGCACAACCCTATTTGTGAATTCCACTTGGAAAAGGTGATGGGGCTGGTGGAGGTGTGCTCAACTGTATTGCCAGTGGGAGAGCCAACCTCACAAATGGTGAGGAGTAAAAGAATGACAAGCCACTGCAAAGGATTTCCTTGGCCAGAATCAATACGACCCTTCCTCCAGACCCCACGTCTAACAGTGTTACCCAGAGAGGGAGGGGCTGCAGAGAAAGTTGAGCAGGGGAAAGATGCAAACTTCCCTGCCAGTTTGCGTCCATGCAGAAAGCAACCTTTGAACACGAAGGAGACACAAAATTGGGATAGAAAAAGGGCACTATGTTGACTCAACGAGTCGGCAAAGAGGTCCAGGACCCAGTAAATGATGACTCACCTGAAAATGACCAGGAAGGCATCATACTCAAGGTCTACAACAACATCCAAGCACGTCAAGTTGTCACCCAGGCCGAGTGTTCCCACTTGCTCCATAATGTTGGTTAATATTTGTAAACTATGGCAATAGTACCACATTTTAAAACTATTAGTATCTGATTATGACTGGAAATAATATTTAGGTTTTGTTTCGAAGAATAGTCTCAAATATAAGATAATATAAATATACTCCCGGTAGAGGGAGATAGGGGTTGGGAAAATTTCAAGGGCTGAGGGTCTCCATTCTAATTAGTTGACTCTAGATTTCCATGTTATGAATAAAATTGTAGAGGAAGGATAATCTTTCATGGCAAAGATTCCTGTGTCATCTTTTCTTTCAATATGTAACTTCCTTTTTTGAATGTTTATCCTGTTTTCATTCTAGTTTGTTAGTTTCTTTCATGTATTATGATAAGTGTATAACAGTTTGGAATTCATACATGCTATGCTTCATCTATTGTTTCATACCTCTATTAGAGATTTCTTCTAAAGGAACGCAGAATTCATCCTGTAAATGCTCTCTGTGATGGGATGTTTCCTCTCTTCTACTAATCACCTACTAAATATCTCTTGATTGGAAGATGGATGGCTATATTGCCTCTTTCTGTAAATTTATGCCATTCTTTACCTCCTACAATATGTTCCATACTTAGACCGTCGACTCCATTTTCCAATGGTCCCCATCTTTGAGAGTCCCACCTACATTTTACATTAACACACCTGCCCTATTTAGGATTCTGGCCTCCTGACCATCCTCGATTGAATATCTTGCGTGAGTGAATTTGGTAAGTAAGAGAGAGATCCCTCTTTGACTGTGCTGGGATAGAGGCACATTCTAAAGCGATTCTGCTGTTTCCCAGGACAGAACCCTTTCTGGTAACATCTGGGTTCAATCTTGGTGCTAACAGAATGTTTCCACAAATATATCAATATTATTATTATCTGTGGGATATCACCATCACAGATCATACATCTTGAGCATCGTATCTAGGCATCGCATCAAATCTCGTCACATCGTCATCATATCTCATCGCATCATCATGAGTATCACATCCCATTGCATCATCAAATATCATCACATCATCATGAGAATCACATCTCATCGCATCGTCACAAGCATCACATCTCATCGCATCATCATGATCATCACATCTCATTGCATCATCATAAGCATCACATCTCATCGCATCGCCATCACATCATCACATATTATCGCATCGTCATGAGCATCATCATGATCATCATCACATATTATCTCATCGTCACGAGCATCACATCACATCACCTGCAATAAACACAACATTCACAAATTAATGTGAAATCACCCACAACATCAAAAGATATTAGGTTTTCCACAAATGTATGAAGAACCACAACGTCTGCAAATGATTTCCAAACCACACCATCTGCAAATGAATGCCACACCAAAACGTCCACAAATGAATGCCAGACCAAAATGTATGCAAATTAATTCCAAACCACAACGTCTACAAATGAATGTCGGACCACAACATCTGCAAATGAATGCCATACCACAATGCCTGCAAATGAATTCCATAACAAAACATATGCAAATGAATGTTGGACCAGAACGTCTGCAAATGAATTCTAGACCAAAACATTGGTAAATGAATTTCATACCACAACATCTACAAATGAATTCCATACCACTACATCTGCAAATTAATTCCAAACCATAAATTCTGCAAATGAATGCCATACCACAATGTCCGCAACTGAATGTCGGACCACAATGTCGACAAATGAATGTAAAACAACATCTGATTGGGATCTTCCTATTTGAATATACAACCAAACTTCCAAGGATATTCCTTGTGAGGATACCACCAACCATGTGGGATCTACCCTTAGTGATACGACCAGTCATACTAGGATCCACCCTCGGTGATGTCACCAATCATATTGGGATCTATCCACGAAGATAAAACCAAGCTCTCAATACTGGGGCTCATTATTCTTTTCTTGTACATCCAAAACTTGTTCCTCTATAGAATCATAATGGAGCTTCACGGCTCCTCTCTGCACCATATCCTAGAGTTTATGAAACATTGGGTTCTCTACAACTCTATTTATCACCATACATATCAGTTGCATCTATCTTGACATCAAAAAATACTTCCATATTTCTTCGCTACAAGATGAATAATGTTGCAAATGTAATCATCTTCATGTGTACTGAGGGAAACAATGGTTTTATTTCTTCCAATCCATGAGATCACACCTGATCCCAAACTGAAACATCATCTTGAGGTTCTCTTTCTAGCACTTTCTCTTTGCATCTATAATGAGTATTTCCTCTCTTGTCAGGTCATTAACATATACCATTATTCTCCATTCAACCTTAAAGTAAAGGTTGGAACACACTTTAATATTGGTATATCCTTAGTCTATCAGGAAGTTGTTCATCCTATCGCACCATGTCAGCCTCAGATATCTTCTGCAGTCACTCCTTTTTTCTAGGGAGGTATTTTTCGTACTACACCAAGATTGTCTCGAAGGTGTTAAAGCTTTACACGAGACAAAGGATTAAGAAACACATCTACCATGTGTTCCTGTGTAGGAACATACTTGATATTTACAAATCCTTTCTGCAACTTGTTCTTTATCATTCTCTTTTTTTACATTACAACTGCATTGTACATCCACAACTTCATCATTTCTTCTCTAGTAGGTGATTGAATACAATCCTTTCTACAAGTCAAATATAGTTGTATGATTAGAAACATTTCATAACAAATTACTATGCATAAATATATGTGTTATATAATTATGCAACTATTTCAGAATATAACATTCACCCATATCTCGTATAGATACGATAAATTTCTAGATGCCTTCCATCTCTACCAATACATTATGTCTGCAAATAGGCTTCATTCTAGATAAGTAGAAATGGAATTTTGTACAACACCATAAGCCACTTACCCATCATATGCATATTAGCAGTAAACTGGTCATTAATGCATAACACTTTAACATGCAAAATGCATTTCCTAAATCTAGGAACATATCTATGTACATAACTGAACAACTAGATATATAGGAAAACACATTTCAAATACTTATCTTTGTTTGTTTGGTAGAATCCATATTAATATATGTCTTCTTGAATTATTGGATTCTCTGTCAAATGTGTTCAACTTCATCCTCTAATTTTGAGGACCTGTTCCTATCTTTCTCATGATCAGAAATACTGAACAACTCTTCTTACACCACAGATCACATAAAGCTGTGTATTGGCGTTAAATCTATCTGTCCCACAAATTCATCCCTTCTTATCCAATGCTGAAATGGATAAGAGTATGATATTTTATCTTCATTGGTATAATAAGCTTGGGATCTTTTGATCCTCAATCTCCTCATATAACTCTTCGTGTTATCCCATGGGTGTCTATTGAGCTTGTACAAATCCTTCTATGCATAGGTGGTTCTCTATAGAGAGTCTCAAACCCTGTAGGTTTCTTGATATATTCTTATATTTTGATTACACCAACTGTCTAGTGTAATATCCACCACTTAATAGGTGTGTCTAGCCTATAGAGAAGTGTCTTTCCATAATCAACTTTCTCGAACCTTGATTTGTATCTTTTGATAATTGTATCTGTTATATACTTGATCTTGTATATATTGTTAGAAGAATTTACAAAAATTCTGTTCATGTCTTGAACTTCCCAAACATCATTTGGTATGATCGAATGGTACTTCTTGATCAAATCATCCTTCCATTCTTCCTTGTTAGAACATTCTTTCACAAAGTGTTATTTCTCATCACAACTGAACATATGAGTTGTGAGATGTCCTTCTATTCTTTATGGGAATTTTATTTCTTCTTGTTCTTTGTCTTCTTGACATGAGTTGTTAATGCTTGATTGTCATATTTTTCCATCTCTTCTTCTCTTTCCATTAATCAAGTTCCTTCTTACATGCAATCCTCCATAGGTTATCTTCCTTCTAGAACAAATCCCTTGACTGAACTTGGAATACCATTCCAAGTTGTAATCTATGATTCTTCTTCTTTGACATTGTCTCCAATGGCTTCTAATTGCTCCTTGAGCTTAGATCTCCTTGTCAAGTAACATTGAATTCTTTCTAACATTTGAATGTACAAATCCTTGAGTTGAGTTCTCAAGGTCATCTTCATATGAGTTGTTCATTGCATAAAACATATCCTTGGGATTCTTCAGGGATGATACATGTGATATCCAATGGAGATGGAAATACTCATCTTCATGTGCTTTGCTTTGACTTCATATCCCTCTGGATCTGCAACTTTTTCTTTGACATATTTCTCCATGTCATGCTTCTTCATGTATGAGAAGAACTCTATAATTACATGCTTATAATTTATCAAATATTTTAATATTTTCCTCAATCTTGGTACTGTTTCTCATCATGATAAAAATGTGAACCTCAAATGGAAATAGAGAGAATAGAACCTACCAATGAGATTGCTTCAACTTGATGCTTACTTGAAGTTTTCCTGGAAGAATAATTTTGATGGACCTAGGTTTTGATAAAGAAACCATAATTTTTCAACTTAGTTATCGTTTGTATATGATTGGATAGAAAAATGCGCCTCTTCAAGGAGAGATGAGCATCATACTCATTTTCTCAAAACTGTGGACAAAACTGCAAAATATCTGGTGCCCTACTTTTCCCCAGCAGCATTGTTAGGTCAAAAATTGAAGATTCATAGAATGATTAATTTATTCCATAGAAATATTCACCCTCCTAAGGCTATTTTGATAGTCCTCCTTTTTCAACCGGGGGAACTGCTCGAAACAAAAATCCCTAGTTTTCTCCAATTTCTTCTACATAATTTCCAAATCTTGTTTCTGTTGTATCTCTTAAGTTACTGATCCTCTAGGTATGAAAATTTTTCCTTAGGTATCCTGGTCGATCTTATTTCCAACTCCATAGTTTAGAGAATAATTGGATTCACCGAATGACACTTATGTGAATTTTTCCAAGGTGATTTGTTTGAGGACTGTCTAGCATAGTGAATTTGTACGGACTACCATGTATCACTAATTGACCTTTGGGGTATGAAACTTCAAACAAAGGAAATAAAGTACATTCCCTATATGTAACATCTTGAAAAATATTATTTGGACCTTCCTAGCCTGATATATATCAATTCTCCCTAGATCACATGTTTATGACTGTATTCTGGAGGAGGATGGAACCTTGATTTGGAGGACTCATATATCCTGAAGTATAGTGAATCTGACACTAAAACTATCACACAACGTACAAAAGGATTTCATATTTGTCCTGTAAATTTTTTATCTCCCGAGCCTTCTCCCCTATCGTGTTATAGCGAAATTCCCAACATGACTAGTTTTGTCTTCTAGGTTTTTCAAGCATTAAACCCTAATCTTCAGTAGTTGTAGTTGTAGCAGTGTTTCATCTGCACAAAGACTTATTTCAGTGTGGATATAAAACACTGTTAATATTTTAATGGTTATACAAGATATAAAAACATTTATCATCATAACATCATAACAATATACAAAAGGATCGCTGAAAGAAAGACAAGCATAACCACACAAAACAACACATAGATTTATCCTAGGAAACCCTCATGGGGGAGAAAACCCAACAAAACTTCCTTGATATAGAATTCAACCAATTTCAGTGTAAGACCCAAATAATAAGGCTTATAATATCGTAAGAATAATATGGTACTTCCTCCTCTCCCCCAGATGGACTACTCTTTCTCTCTCTAATGCAACTACCGAGTTATGTTGTTGTTATACTTGTCCAAATGAGGGAGATGCCTCTCCTATTTATATTGATCATTGGATAAGTATAATAATCCAAATGGGCTGACCTATACTCCAAATAAAGGTTGAATTTCCTTAGGGGACTCAAAAAACAATTTTAATAATATTTTTGTGGGTACTATTGACCCGACTTACAACGGAGGTTTTACCTCAAGACTTTACATGACCAATTACATCAATTCCATCCCTAATCGGAGGAACACCATCTATGAAAGGGGTAATAAAAATAATATAATATCTTTCACAATTACTTTTGTTTAACAATGGCCCTATCCTAAAGGCCATGGAGTTGTAGTTAAAAGGTTTTTGTTCAAGTTCAACTCTCGTTATTGTGCATGTTTGGTGTTTTTTTTCTTTTTGTGAAAAGATTTCTTAATGCTTAGGATTCTCAGTCAATAGGTTGACATGATTGGTCGGCTCTAACTATATCAATATTTCCTTTGATAACCTAAAATTGTGTTGTGTGTTTTTCATTCTTGCAAGAAGTTATGCAAAGTTGTTAGAAAGAACTCAAGAAACTGTAGTCATTCTAACATTTGATACTAATTTTTAGAAGATAGAGATGAGAATATTTATAACTCTCTTTATGTGTGGCATGATTTTACTCTAGTCTAATTGTCTTGAAGTGTAAAGGTTTCTTGTTTAATTTCAATTTAGTTTTGGTGCTTTTTCTCTTGAAGAAGCCAAGGCTTAGAGGTTACATTTTATTTAATGCTAGATAACTCTAGATATTGCTTTTGCATATTTTTAAGCGTTGTTTATATTCTCATTGGAATTTTGTTGATGTGCAAATTTTGGGTTTGTTGCTTGAGTCGGAATAGATTAAGAAAATGGTTGATGAGTTCAACTAGGTTATTACAACTAGCATGAGCATAAAATGTGAGCGCACTAATAGATCAAGATTTGAGGATTTTGATGCAGATTAGGGGGAGTTGTTGCAAGGAGATAATTATGAGGAGGAATTAGTATCTGACCATGTAAGTTATATGCAGCAGCTACAAGATTTTTGTTTGGGGAAAGGCATGAAATTCAGGAATAGATTTTCACTTTCAAGGGGTCAATCTTATTAAGTTATTTGGTAGGAAATAAATTTTGCAACGGTTTCAACTGTTTTCATTTGCAGTGCATTATATCTTATTGAAATATTGTAACTTCAAAGGCTATTCTAAGTTTATTTTACTAGTGTATCCTAAGGGAGATATTATTATTTGTTATTAGGAATTCTCAACCAGTGTTGACACTGCTTGTTCCCTTGTAATGCAAAATACAACTACAGAACAAAAAATCACAGCCACATATCCTTCCCTTGAATAGTCAAATCAATTAACATAACACATCATATACCTCAACTGTAGATATGTTTATCTTCTCTTCGGAAATTCCTTGACATGTTTCAATACCTGCAAGACGGATCACAAGACAAATTAAAAAATGAGAGCATCATGATAATAAACTATCCATACTAGTGATCAAGCAGTCCAATAATATTTAATCTGAAACACAATAATCAAATATAGGAAAGGGAAATGTTTTTGTATTAATAATGGATGAGAAGAAGTATAACCAAAAGCCTTGATGTTGACAGCTTCTATCTCAACAAATTTCTACAAACTCCTATGAAGACCTCTCCAGCTACAAGCTACCTCTACTTTTCCTCTATCTAGACCTCAAACTAGAAGCATAAGAATGCTTTTTCTGGCCTCCCCCACTCTCTTCATGGAGGCTTCATTTATAGGCCAAGAACCCATAGGATGACTTGACAAAAGGATAGAATGAGATCCCTATAAGTGAGGGAGGTGAATGCCACCTCTCCTAGACATGCAGGAACTAATTCCACAAAGGATTACATACGAAATCTTCTAGAAACTTCTTTTTTTTCCTTTCAACTGACCATCGACGCTTTTAGCCAAACTAGATAGAGCGTCGATCTAGGATTTTTTCCACTACAAAGGGATAGCGGTGCATTTTGATAAACTGGAGGAAGTGTCAACGACGCTCTGTGGAAAATAAAAAAGAGCTCCATCCCTTCTAGGTCAGGGAAAAAATGGCCAAGGTGATCCAGATCAGGATTTTTGGGAGGTTGACAGGCAATAAGAAAGTCATCTGAAGGCTGACTAGGAAATGTGAGATTTTCATGTGCAACAGAATGCCCCCCAAAGTATGAAGCTAGAAGGAAGTGATAGGTGAAATACTTTTCAAGTTTTTTGTTTGATACAAAGGCAAATAGAGATAGACTTATAGAGGACCAGTAACTAACTTTATCCAATTCAATCACAGCTATGGACCAATACACTGCAGATCTATGATGACGAATATGTCATGGCTACCAATAATAAACTGTAGATCCATGATTGAATAATTTTAGAGATAGGTCATAGATACTAGATATACAAAGAGATCTATTCCTCTCTATTTCAGATATAGAACACAGCCACCGAACATACAATGTGGATCCATGTCATGACTCTAAATGATCTCCAAATGCAACCTGAGCATAGGCGATGATGATAAAAAATCCTAATCACTCAGGGTCTTCATCCTGATCTCCGAATGATACGAATATAACCATGTGATTACAATTTCTTGACATCGAACATGGTAGAAACCACTTTATTACCAGTCATTGATGTCAACCATTAAAAAGTGTGAGGGAAATCACCATTGATGTCAATGATTCCCAAAGTATCTTAGTACATATCATCGAATGTGAATAAAGGAATTGAATTTGAACATCCGATGAGATCTTTCAATCAAGAGCCAATGATGTAAACTTATGATGAAAGAGAGGTAACCTGCCATTGAGGCATGCAAACCCAAGGTATTGTCTAGGTTTCTAGGTCTGATCCATGGATAATGATATGAAGTCTATAGGAATAGACTATGTCACAGGAGGATCATAATGATTCCCACATTAGTGACATGAAACTAAGAATAAAAGTTGATTTGAAATGATAGGATTGACTCAGACATGAGTGAATTTTTAAGGACAAGTGAATTTTCTGACGAATTATGTTTTTGGGAGAGGTAACCTTTGAACAATTAGGAGGCACGACACATGACTTGGCAGTATTACCTTATGAGAATAGAACCAAGTGTAATGCAAGGAATATGACAAACCATTCTTTGAATTGACTCAAAGGAGTCAGGTGACTCACAAAAATGGATCGACTTGAGGACAAACTAAAAAACCAAATTGTTCAGATATGCAAATGCAAACAGGTGCCATGTTCAAAGGTGGACTATAGAGTACTGCCATATATACAAATGAAACCATTCCCCTTTCCTTTAATTTCCCCACCTCGAAAAGTGAGTGTCTCTTTTCATTTTTAGGAGTCCAAAGAGGGTAACAAACACTCATTGAAGCTCATCAAGTGATGAGTCTATTCTCATATTTTTCATGAACCTGAGAAAGGAGGGGTTCATTCCCGGAATAGGGTCTCACATCGTGTGTTTTATGAGTTCGATGCAAGTAAAATCATTCATTGTTTCATGTTTAGAGAGACTAAAATGACCAAGAAAAATCCAAAAAGAGTCCTTTTTCGTAAATAAGGCGAGTCGGTTTGAAAAAGAGATAACCTACCCCTGACTAGTCGATCGTTCTAATTATTTTACAAGCATGAATGCAACAAGTTCTATTGGAAATCTTTTTGTGTTTTGAGGAGACTGAAAAGAGATTAAATATAACTACTAGAGGAGGTTCCTTTTTCATAATCCAATTTTTACGAGTCTGAAAAAGTGAAAAAGTATACTTGACACCTTTCTACTGGATTTTTAATGAGCATGTAAAAAGTGTAAACGATGCTCAGTACTTTTTCCATTTAGCTCTAAGCTCGAAAAAGACAAAAATAGCTTGAAACGTAACCATGACCCTTCATTTACCTGAAAAGCTCAAAAAATGCTATCAAAAGTCATTTTCTCAAAACTATATAAAGTAAAAATAAAAACCCACTTTTGTTAAAATGATTTGGATTCCAAAATAACATAAATTATAATATAACTTTGAAAATCTCAAAACATTATATAAATAGAAGGGTAGGTAATTTTATTTTTACCATTGGGTAATTTTTGGAAGGTAGCTTTGGTAGCAAGAGTTCCTCTGGAGATTTGGCGAGGGAATTCCATTTATTTGTAGCTTCTCAATCCATAGAAGAGGTAAACACTTGGTCATCTCCTCTCTTCATGTTCCATAGTTTCCGATTTCTTCTTTTGCATGGTTAAATTGAAATTTCCCTAAATGTTTTTGAATGGTTCAAAATGAAAAACATAGGATATATTTTTATTTGTAAAGACAAAATAGTGTATTCCTTACCTCCACAGAAGTTTTAAACTAGAATGAAAGGCAAAAAAATTTGTTTTGGGGGGGTTTTTAGCCATCGGCATGCATCCCCGAGGGCGCTCTATCTTGCTGGGAGAGGAGCATCGATGACACTATGTCCACAACAAAAAGGTGCCTGATGCCTCTCAAACCAAGGGCAAGAGTGCCATGGTGCTCTGTGCATAAAGGCCAGTAGCGTCGGCCGGGAATTAAAGGGGAAAAAAACCCTAAATCGTCTTTAAATGGAATTTTTCATATCTCTGCCCTTACCATGCAATTCATAATTCCATTCATTTTTTCTTCCTTATGGTCATGAAGCCATATCTAATCCGAAAATTGGTATTTTGCAGGTGCACCATGGTGATATGGAAAGAAAGGGAGCACGCAGTCCCAGACAACCAATCTGCAAATGATCCAGCTACCGTTGATGCTCTGTGGAACTGTGGGCTTCTCAAATATTTCTGGATTCTAGGGATGAAAGCACATGTCCGTCTACTAAAGTACATCACTGGCATGTGGGATCCTGATCAGGAGCATTTTGTGGTAGGAGTCCACATTCTTCCTATAGAGATTGAGGATATCTATTTCCTCATCGGTTTGTCTATGCGAGGAAGCCCCGTAGTTCTGGTCGGAGCACGGAAGGGAGAATTCTCTTTGAATGATATCATTGATCAGCATTGCTCATTGGCTACAGAGTCCAAGTCGAGAAATCTAGTGATCAAATATCTAGTGAATATCCCCCCGAGGAAAGTAGTATACACCATCGGCAGAATGGCAGGAACTAGGGCTTCCCATCTCACTTGTAGATCTCATATGTTATATGCCTTACAATGTATGGAACCTACTATGTTCAACTGGTGCGAGGGCATGTTGGCTTGTTTGAAAAGTAAACTCAACAAATAAAAAATAGGGACCTTGAAGTAGTTTGGTTACAGAACAGTGGTGGTGTCTTTCATCTTACAACGAGTGCCTCACATGAGGCCATTGGTGACCATCACTAGACTAGATCCTGAGGATCTATGGATGCTTGCATGGGTGATAGCCATGCCCAACCTCGGAGGTGGAGGAACCAAATTCACTATTGGTTCTGGGTTCTTTCCCTAGTTGAGGAACCAGCTACTGATGGTAGAGGATTATGTCTATGAAGGGGAAGACTTTCGTAATGACCCAGATTTGGATTTACCTGAGGGGGAAGTGTGGGATGACCGAGGTAAAAAGACACTATCCACTCAGGTTTTTTAATTTTATATTTATTTGATTTTTATTTTCATAGTACTGAGATAAAAATATTTTCATGCAGATATCAAATCTATCCGTCCAGCTGGTATGTCACATTATGCTAGGCGAGTAGGTGCCCGAGATATGATAGTTTACCGCTTCGAAGCTGAGCAAGAGCTCAGATATCTTGAGGAGAACCTGTAGCAGTTGCTGTGGGTATCCCCGATATGACCACTGATGAGGTTCCCAGGCATTATCAGCACCATACCATGGGTGTCTCTAGACTATTTTCCAGACTACTTCGTAGAGTGGCCCAGGCCATTGCGTGTTACCATGAGCACCAGGATGATTAGTCCACCATGACTATCATTTTTGTAAATGTATTACTGAAATATTCGAAGCTTCATATTTTTCCCTATGTATTATGTATATCTTGAAATTTTTACAGTCCTGGATGGGCACTGAAAGCTAGAGATGCTTCAGCCCGCAATTTTGTATCTCAGTGCTACGATTTATATATATATATATATATATATATATATATATATATATATATGATAGAATTTTATATTTACAGTTGTGTGTGGAAAAAGTTATGTGTGGAATGACTTATCTACTTATGAATTTACACATGTTTTTTATGTTTCCAATGGATTTTTGTAAGTATGAGCAATATGCTAATCTAAGTCATAGTTAGCAAGGGAATCTGCCACATCATTTAAATGTCTTGGAATATGATAATATGTGATCTGCTCAAAAGAACTCTCCAACAACCTGAATCTTCGAAAAGTACGAAAAAGCGAGGGATTCCTAATGGTGTAGACTCAATTAAGTTGTTGTATGACTAGTTCATAATCTAGATAAACCCTAATTTCTTTTACGTCACAATCTATGGCTTCCGTCAATAATCCAACCACGGCTTGGTATTCTACCAGATTATTGGTGGAGGGACCTAAAAGAACACCCTGTGAACTCACCAGCTCACTTGTAGGAGAGTACAGTACCCAAGATACTGATGCAAGGTTAAGTGTATATCGATAAGCACCATCGGCAAAACCAATGCAGGAGGTCATCTATACATCAGAAAAAATACATGCATAAGTAGGGTTTTATGAAAAACACATTTCAATTCACACAAAAGACACACTTCTCAAAGCTTGAGACACACAGTAAACTATAAAAAATATGTACAAAGATCCTATCCTAGATGACCTAGGCATAGTATCTTTTAAGGTAGATCCCATTTTGAGGCTCTCCCAATGGTATCCCATCATTATCAACCAATTCATATGCCCCCTTTTCTAAAACACGACTGACAATATAAGGACCATGCCACATAGACTCGAATTTTCCTGCCCCTAGGTTGTCATGCTTCTAGTCATAGGTCAAGACCAGATCTCCTTCATTGAAGGAATGGGGCTGGACACTCTTGTCGTATTGGATTTTCATTCTTCGTTTGTGTGCCTCATTAGCTAAGTCAGCATCACGTCGAGTTTCATCAAGTTTATTTAGGTACAGGAATCTTTCTTCGTCTATGGTAGTGTTGGGTAGTAGTTCCACAGCCAGTTTCAAAGAAGGGATTTCAAATTCTATCAGGAGGGTATCTTCTAGTCCGTATACTAATTGAAAAGGTGTAAATCCAGTGGAATTTTTTACAGTAGTCCTATAGGCCCAAAGTGCAGAGAAAATTTGTAAATGGTAGTTTGATTTGGTTGCGCTACCATCCGTTGAAGCATCATTTTTAATACTTTATTTATCGCCTCAACTTGGCCATTGGTCTAGGGATAGTGTGGCGTAGAGTTATCATGACAAAACCCTAATTTTACACTAAGCTATACCATCATATTATTTTGAAAGTGTGACCCATGATCGGTCACAATGGTTCTATGGATCCTGAATCTAACAATGATATGATTGAATAGGAACAGTGCAGTAGTCTTACCTTCTTTGGCATATGTGGGCATTTCCTCAGCCCATTTTTTAAAATAATCAATAGCCTCATTGATGTATCCATGCCCCGGGAATGAGGTAGGTTTATAGTGCATGAAGTCTATGCCCCATTTTGCAAAGGGGCCAACTGCTACTATGGGATGGAGCGGAGCTGGATGTGTGTGCTTCTTGGAAGTAAAAATTTGACATGGTGGGTATTTCTTGATCGTTTCAATACAATATTTGAAAATAGAAGGCCAGAAGTACCCTGCACATAGGATTTTCTGGGTAGTAGCTAACCCAGAAAGATGACCACCACAATCTCAAACATGGCAATCATTAAGGATGATCTCAGCCTCTTCGTGTATAAGGAAATGACGTATGATAGAATCAACACTACAATGGTATAGGGTATCATTAAAGATAAGGTAACTTTTATCCTGGAGGCAAACATGACGAAGTTCATCTCGGGAGGCAGTAGGCTAGTATCATAAGGTCTTGAGGTACAAAATGATGTCCCCATACCATGGATCGGGCATACTAATGAGAAACAATGATTCATTAGGTAAGAAATCAGAGGGCTCTAGATTCTCAGTAGTATGGGGAAGGTCACATATAAGCTCTGCAAAGACAAGGGACTTCTTAGAAGTATTCTTAGCGAATTCTAGGTCAAACTCTTGCAGGATCACGATCCAACGTGAGTATTTTCCCCCAAGAACCTGACATGTCAGAACGGAGTACATGGGGTTGGAATCTATGTAAACAATAGTGGTGCGGAGCAAAATATAATGACGAAATTTTTGGACCGCAATGACTGTGGCCAGAGCGAGTTTCTCCACATGTGAGTATCGAGTTTCAGAATCCAAAAGACTCTTACTTGCGTAATAAATCACATGTTCTTGGTCGTATTCATCTATTTGAACAAGGACCATGCCTATCATAGACAAGGATGAAGCCACATACGAGGAATAATCCTTGGCATAATTGGGTGGTTGCAACAAAGGTGCATGGGTAAGTGCATGTTTAAGATTATCAAACGTGCGCTGCACGAAATCATCCGAAATGAACGGGGTATCTTTATTGAGAAACCTCATTAAACCATGTGTCCTTTCTGCATAATTACAGATGAAACGACATAGAAATTTTTCCTTCCCTTGCAAACTTTGGAGTTCAGTAACATTGGTGGGAGAGGGTAAGGCCAATATAGCTTCAATTTTCAAAGGATCGATATAGATTCCATATTTGGAAACAATAAAACCAAGAAGCCGACCAACTTCGACACAAAAAATACATTTATGGGGGTTTAGACGAATGTTAAAATGAATACATCAAAGAAGCATAGCTCCTAGATGATCGACATGGGTATCCCGCTACTTAGAATGGGTAGGCAAGTTGTCTAGATAGGGTTCCACAACATGTTTAATATCATGAAAAGCATATGACATGGCACGGTGGAATGTCACGCCATTATTTTTTAAACCGAAAGGTAGTTTACGATAACCAAAATTCCCCCAAGGGAAAATGAATTCCGTCTTGTGTTGATCTGATGGGAGGATCTCGATCTGATTATAACCAAAAAACGCCATCCATAAAGGAGAAAATAACGCTTTTGGCACAGTTATCGATTATTTGATCGATATAGGGAGTGGGAAAGTTTTCTTTTGTAAAAGCTCAATTCAGGTCCCTAAAATCGATACAAACCCTAAGAGTACCCTACTTTTTATTCACAAGGACTATGTTGGACACCTATTCAGTTAGTGGTACAAGGAAAATGAAACCAACTTTCTGAAGTTTTTCAACTTGTTCTTTGATAGCGGCTACTTTTTAGGGATGAACCTGTCATAGTTTCATGCATATGAGCTTGGAATCATGATAAGTTTTGATTTCATGGACAATGATAGAGGGATCAATCCCAGGAATTTCTTCATATGTCCATACGAAGACGTCTCGAAATTATTTGAAAAGAGTCGTGTATGTTTGGATTTCTTTAGGGGAAAAATTATGTCCTATGGAAATGTTCTCGGAAACACCCGGTTTCATGAATATGTCAATGGGTATAGTCTTGGTAATGTTGCATAAATTCTCTTCAAAATTGATGTTGTGGATGAGGATCGAAGACTGAGGGTTGAGGACTATATCGGATGAAACCGTGGAGGCAAAGTGGTTTTCTACCATATGGAAAGGGGGAAGGAAATAAGATCTATGATGATAACCTTCCCAATTCATCTCATCTAATGACATAACTTACATGATAGACTCGTCTATAGGAAGTGTGTGTGAAATATAATCCATAGATGGGGAGGGGTGTTCAAGACAATATGGCACGTGATAACGGTTTGAGGCCACCAAGAAATGCTCATTGATTGCATGATCACTGGTAGCTTGGATTGCATTGTATGTATCTTTGAAAGGGGAAAAGGATGAGGATTCATCAGCAATTTCTTTTCCTTTGTCTGTATGATATATAGAAATCATATTAATGGATGCAGTTCACAAAGAAAGAGGAGGGTGGAATGAAGGAAATAACCCCATAAGTGAAGAATATTTGATGAGACCTACTCCGATGTTTTGATATTGTGGGGTGTTCAAGAGCGGAACGTTGTTTGCATCATTTGTAATGGCACGAGGTGTGATCAAGTCTAATTGGTCAACAATAACAATCTTTCCTTGGAATGGGAACTAGACAACCCAAAAAATGGTCGATGCTACAGCTTGCATAGCATAAAACCAGTTACGACCTAGAAGTAAGTTGTAATCCAAAGGAGCGTCAATGAATTTGATATGAATGGAGACTGACTTGCCCCCCAATTCAACATGGATGGCAGCTAGTAATCCATAGGGTTGAAAGCCGCGACCATCAAAATCCTTAAGAGTGGTAGGTGAATGGTTGATTTTTGGAGATCCAATGGCTCTCCAGCACGATAAAGACATAACTGATGTAGAGGCACCCTCGTCCAAAACGGTAGGATAGATAGTCTTTCTAGCAATCTTTGTAGAGATCTGGAAATTTAACTGATGTGAAAGTCTCATCTTGAAATCATCCAGTTTGAAAGTGATGATATTACTATTCTTGGGATCCATAGCTCCAAGGGAAATAAGCAAGTTTTTCCGTTGAGTTGGGCAGTTTTGAAGTACCTCTAAAGCTGACATAGCATAGGGTGCTTGGGCCAAATATTCAACAATATTATAGTATTGGGTGGCAAAAGCATTAGTATTTATTATGGACTTACTTAGAGTTCCCTTTGGTGGACGGAAAATTACTTCAGGCATAGGTTTTTCAATATGAATACCATTATTAGTAGGAGGTGTGGAAGTTGAGGGTTTTTCAGATGGAATATCATCAGGTTTCTTTTCTGAAGGAGGGTCATAACTATGTGCTCTTGTATTCAAGTTCACCATTTCACTAGACATCACATGAACTTCATCAGTGGATGAAGAAGTTTAGTTCAAGGACTTATGATCAATTAACTCCTATTGGGAAGGGAAAGGATCTTTTAAAACAACTGGGGTGGGTGAAACTTTTAAAAATTTACCAACTTCGTCACGATGAGGACATTCTTTTGTAAAATGATCACCTCTGTAGATTAAACAATGGTACTTCACCTTTCTCTTTCCTTTTGAATCATTATCTGTATTCTATGTTTTATTTCCTTCTTGTTGGTTGTCAGGTTTTTTTAGATTTACTTTTCCCTTTTTTCTTCCTGCTTGAAGATTCAGTGGATTGAACTGCATTTACTTCAACAGAAGCAACAGGAGAGGATGCAGTTTTGGTAGGTGGTGCTCGTGGATTGGATGGGGTGGTGGTTTGTTTCTTAGAGGATGTAGCCGTTGTTTGTATCTAAATTGAACCAAGTATGTAGTCAGCATGTGGTTCAGTTGTAGGTCGAGGAGCATGTGGAATCAGGTCATACAAAGTACCTGACTGGGAATAAACCAAGCCTAGGTATTGAGCATGGCTAATAGCTCTCTCCTCAATCACAACGCCTCCCATGGCGACATCTCTAGCAATAGGTGGTAGTAATGACTTTGTAAACCAATCAGCTAGAAACTGATCAGGAATAGGGGCCTTAATCAACCTTCATCTTCTTCTCCATTCATGAATATGATAAGAGATATGAGTAGATGTGGTTTGGAAAAGTGAGGTTCAAAGGTTTGTACCTATTTCATATTGGATTGGAAGCTGAAAGTGTGTCAAAAAGGCCATTGCTAGGGCATTAAAATCCCAAAAAGGGTGTTGTGGTAATTCGATGTACCACTTTGCGACAATACCAGTGAGGGTTCTTTGAAAAAGGCGTAGACGGATTGAACCGTCCATCAAAGAATTGGATGAACACCACAAGTGAAATGTCATCATGTGGTTTTTTGGATCTTCACCGGGTTTACCATGAAACTTAGGTATATAAGAAGGCATATTTACAGGAATGGCGGGCCTAAAGGGGTCATGATGAATTGGTTCATTTATCAATCTTGATAAGATTGGAAAATCTAAAGTGGCCAGAAATCGTAGTTATTTATTTGGTTGCGGATACTAGTAATATTGGTAGGGCATTTACTGACCAGTAGGACCATACGCGGATTGATAGATGGGTATAGATGAGGCCCCCAAAGCTTGTTGAAAATGTTGTTGGTTTCCATAATTTCCATGGGGAGGTGGGACCCTCGAGGGAGGGGGTCCTCATGAAGGTGGTGGTGGTGCTGGTGGTGGTCCTCCTCCTCCAGGTGGTGGTAGGGGTCCACCTCCGCCAGGTGGTGGTGGTGGTCCTCCTCCTCCAGGTGGTGGTGGTGGCCCTCCTCCTCCAGATGGTAGTGGTGGTCCTCCTCCTCCAAATGGTGGTGAGGGTCCTCCTCCACCAGGTGGGGGTGGTGGTCTACCAAATGGTCCACTAGGTCCTCATGGTGGTCCTCCGGAGGGAGGGCCACCGTATCCTCTAGTAGTATTAACAAAATTCCCTCAATATGACGAGATATTTGACCAATTTGGTTGTCCCGAAGGTACAAAAGCATTTCCGGGCTAAGGAATTCTAGGATAAATAGCTATAGGCAGTGGCTATTGGTAAACTCGATTAACTATAGGCTGTTGAGTTCTTGGATAAGTATATCCCCAAGAAGCCATATTGTTGATAAGTTGTGGCCCTAAGGGTTGGCTGGTACTAAATGGGGGGGAACAACATGGGTATTGGTATGGGGTATAACTACTGTAGGTTGTGCTACAACTGCAACTTGTCCTGAACTAGGCATAGTTCCACTAATAGGTAACGTAACTCATGCCGATGGTTTCCCCTCGGCGTGAGAGTTTATTGACATGGCTTGATTTGAGGATTGCCCCCTGACCATGACAAGTATGGAGGGTCTAGTAATGGGTCCAGGATGTCACACTGTAGGGTTGGGTTTTAGACCTGGATTACCTTGAAACAAAATTTCTTCAATAGGTCCTAATACATGAGCTAGTGAACGATATCCTTCAGGCCATTTATTACGAGAAGTATCACCATAAGTTAGGTGGCCATCAGAAGAAGGTTTAATTTCATCTTCAGACTAAGGGTGTATATTACGAGGTAATCATGTCGGTAAATTTTCATGATGAGACACAGGTGGAGGAATAATTATTTCTACTCTCTCTGAAAAGTTATGAGCTCGATCGAGAGATGCATTAATTGTTCTCTGTTCCTCCTCTCCCAAGGGAGGATTTCCTAGTGAAGGTCTAATAACCCTGAATTCAGCAATAGCTTCATCCATAGAAGTCCTCCAAAAGGATCATCCAGACCACAATCTGGTGGGACAGAAGTATCACCATGGCCTTCCAATGGTGGATGTACAAAAACATCGGTTCTAGGAGGCAATTGGACCAAAGGATGCATGTAAACAGTGAAATCTTCTCTAGTTTCACTAGCTAAGGTAGTTCCTACGGTAAAATTAGTAGAAGCCTATTGTTCCATGGTTACTCCTTCTTGTCTTTCCATGGTAAGAGGAGATTCAGGAGATAAACCCTACAATCTACGAGATTGACGTCTCACAAGTTGTTCAGCCATGGTGGTGGCTGAAGTTACCTAATCTAGGTCAAAAAGGGAGTAAAATCACACAAACAAAACCTACTCAGAGCTAAAGGTCACAAGCAAACTTAAGTGATAGGAGGGGTTTAGAATAGCCGGTCTCTCACCAGGATTGTCAAGTAGGTGCAACTCACGATATACCTCAAAGGGACGTGCATAGTAGTCTCCCCGAATGTTGTTTTCGGTGTATTTCTCCACACAAGATGGCCAAAAGGATTTTCTGAGATAGTCAGGGTATCCTAGTGGTGTCTCCCGATATACTCAAGGTACATGGGAGATCAAATCGGTAGTAGTGTTGTTTAATGCACAACCATACATAGGGGACCTTCCGATATACAATCAAGTACGTGAAGCACCTTTCTATATATGTGAAATGTTGTTCGATATACCAACAGTACATGGAAGAAACGTGTGAGTCCCAGGATGTAGTGCAGACAAATAATGACAACTCCTATGCTTAACGATGCTCGAACACGTCACTAACCTATCACTCAACTTTCAATACATTTTTTAGACCTAAACCTACCGTTAATTTTATCTGGACGATTAGGTGAATGTTTGTGGAATGTTATCTCCAATAATGCATATTAATCTAAACGTAATGCACTTTTCAACTTCTATGAGAACTAACTAGGGAAAGGAAGGAACCTTTGCTTTTCTTTTCAACAATATACCAATAGAAATTTGTTTTCAACAATAGAACAAAATCCAGTAAAGAGATGCAAAAAGATTCTTTCAAACACAAAACTTCTTTCACACAAGCATTCCAAAGTTTCTAAAAAAAAAGGGAAATAAAACTAATCCTCTAACGTGCATGCAAACTAACTTTGCTACAATGTCAAAAAGACTAATATTTCTGAAACACACATGCAATTGAAAAAAACACACAACCTTTGCAAGGATAAACAAGAGGAAAGTAAGATGATTCTTTTTATATTTTTCTAGAAAATTTGAGGCAAACAAAGCAGTCTTTTAAAAGTAAACTAATCTTCTAGGAAGAGGCTATATGTTCTCTTTACGAAAATAACATTTTCTAGATACTTTAATGAAATTCAAAACTAAAGTATATTTCTGATTTCGTCTATGACAATGCAAAAAGTAATAATTTTTGGATCTGAGCTTGAAACAGAGAATCAGAAACAAAAACTAGTAAACATACAACAAACAATCAAGCCAGCAAAACCACACTAAAGAAATTTTTAGAGCAAAAGGACAGTTTGCAATTTCTTTTGGTCAAATTTTCCAGACAGACAATTTAGAGGACCTACCTCAGCGCGCTAAGAGGGACTGCACCTGAGCGTTCTAGGGTGCTGTGGTGCTCCTAACATCTTGTAGAAAAGTGTTGTTGACACTCTATCAACCATGCAGAAAGGCGTCATTGGAGCTGCTACCAAAAGGAGTGAAGGCATCATGGGACTCATCGATGCTCTGTCAATCAATGTAAAAAGTTTCGTCCAATAGTGCACTGAAAAAGCTAAAATCCTGCAAGAGAAACCAGGAAGGATGAGCAGACTGAAAGGAGGGAAAAAATTACTTAGAACAGAGGAAAAATATCAAAAGCATAAGACAGATGACTTACGTTATAGCTGGAACAATTGAAGCAATAGATAAAAACCTTCATAGACGAGATGGTTACCGACGTTTATATATCTGACAGAATCTGCACCAGATCGGACTGGATCTTCCCCACATTTGATTGGATTATACGATCCCCAACGGAGTCGCCAGTTTTGTAATTAAAAATTATCAACCAGTGCTAACACTGCTTGTTCCTTTGTGATGCAAAACACAACTACAGAAAAAATAAAATCACAACCACATATCCTTCCCTTGATTAGTCAAATTAATTAATATAACACATCATATAGCTCAACCGTAGATCTGTTTATCTTCTCTCCGAAAATTCGTTGAGATGATTCAATACCTGCAACATGGATCACAAGACAAACAAAAAAATGAGAGCATCATGATAATAAACTATCCATACTGGTGATCAACGAGTCCAATAATATTTAATCACAAACACAATAATCAAATATAGGAAAGAGAAATGTTTTTTGTATTAATAATGGATGAGAAGAAGTACAACCAAAATACTTGATGTTGACAGCTTCTATCTCAACAAATGTCTGCAAACTCCACTGAATACCTCTCCATCTACAAGCTACCTCTACTTTGCCTCTATCCAGACCTCAAATTAGTAGCATAAGGATGCTTTTTTTGGCCTCCCCCACTCTCTTCATGGAGGCTTCATTTATAGGCCAAGAACCCATAGGATGACTTGAAAAAAGGATAGAATGAGATCCCTATAGGTGAGGGAGGTGAATGCCACCTCTCTAAGACATGCAGGAACTAATTGCATGAAGGGTTCCATATAGAATCTTCTAGAAATTTTTTTTTTCCTTTCAACTGACCATCGACAATTTTAGCCAAAATAGACAGAGCGTCGATCTACAATTTTTTCCACTACAAAGAGACAGCGACACCTTTTGCTAAAATGGAGGAAGCGTCGATGACGCTCTGTGGGAAATAAAAAAGAGCGTTGTCCCTTCTAGGTCATGGAAAAAAATGGCCAAGGTGATCTAGATCAGGATTTTTGGGAGGTTGACAGGCAACAAGAAAGTCATTTGAAGGCTGACTAGGCAATGTGGGATTTTCATGTGCAACATTATTCCTTTGTTGGGGTTTTATTATTGTAATTGGTCATCATAGAGTCATGAGGTAAAGCCTCCATTATAATTCGGGTCATTAGTACCCTAATGAATAATATTAAATACTATTTTGAGTCTTCCTAGGTGAAGTCAACCCAGACAATTTAGTGGGGTTGACGTTTTTAGGGTAAAAGTTAGTTGGCTCAATGTGTATAAATATAAGATTTGTGATTCTCATTTCAACAAAGACTCACTCACTTTTGTAGCGCATAGGAGAGAGAGAGAGAGAGAGAGAGAGAGAGCAACAAGGAGGAGAATAATTGTTTTTGGTTTATATCTTATACATCTTATACAGAGGAAGTTTTGTTGGGTTTTCTTGCCCTTGAGGGTTTCCCAGGATAAATACCGTGTCTATCTTGTGATTGTGTTTCTATCAGTGATTATGCATAATATACTACTATGAATTTGAATTGAACACTAATTATATCTAGTGTAGAATATGAAATCTTAAAATGGTATCCGAGATAGCTTGAATATGACAACTTTCACAAGGTGAAACTCCCTCTCCTCCCTCTCTGGAAGAAATTATGGTTTCTGCAAAATTTGGAGTTTAGAATATATGCTTGCATAGAAAGTTGTGCCTCCATGGAGCACATATATTGAACCTAGGATCGATTTTTTTGGTGGTTGAATCTTCATGAAAGAAATAACCTAGTTTGGCCCTAAACCAAGAACCTGCAGAAAACCAGAACCATAAATTCTACAGATTTGCAACCTCGCAAGTAGGATTTGAAGGGTGAAGATTTGTGATCTCTAGAAATCAGTTGGACCAACCAACTCACCTCAGTCAAGCACATCTCCTAGTAAGGTCATATTTTTTTTTAGAAATTTCAACTTTTAGTAACCTACTGGAGAGGATGGCCCCAAGCACTAAGCTTGAGGACAAATTGGAAGGCATATAAAACTTCCTAGAATGGAATTATAGGATTGGTCTCATTCTCAAATAGAATGGCCTTGAGAAGTAAATCAAGGATGAAATTGCATAACCAACAGAAGTTGAAGCTAAGGAGAAGCATGAACAAGACATAGTCAAGGAAATGAGGATCATTGTTGATTCTACTAAATATCACTTGATCCCTTAAGTTTCATCTAATAAGACACCAAAGAATATGTATGATGCAATTTCCAGAATGTATGAAGGAAGGAACATCAACAAAAAGATGAATCTGAGATATCAACTGAAGGGCACCAAGATGAGCAAAGGAGAATTAATTCAATAATACTTCACATGGGTCTCCTAGTTCAGATAATAACTAGGTGGTATTAGAGACACCCTTTATGAGGATGAACTAGTTATGACTGCTCTCAATGGTCTCACTAGACCTTGGGACTCATTCATATAGACTTTGTGTGCCAGAAAATAAAGTATGAAGTTTGGCATAGTATGGGAAGATTGCATTCAAGAAGAAGCTAGAGTAGCCAACAGAGAATCTCTACTCAGAGAATATGATCAAGGTATAGCCATCCATACTAAAGAAATGAAACAATTAAAATTCAAGAAGGGTAATCATAAACCTTCCAAGAAGAAGTTTCAAAAGAAGAAGAAGGATTACTCAAATTATCAATGCTACAACTATCATAAGATAGGACACCTTTCCAGATTGTGTCCATAATCAAAGAAGAAGGAGAACAACAAGAGACATCATGCTCATCTAGATGAATATGAGGATGTGGAAGAAAGACCTCGAAAGAGACTAACAAAATAAGAAGATGTAGATAAATATGTACTCTTCTTTGCACTCTCTGGATCTATAACACCTGGATAAGATACATGGATTATTGATAGTGGTTCATCAAATCACATGACTGGGAATAAGAAAAATCTATAAAGACTTGAACAAAAGAACTCTCCTCGAAAAGTATCATTGGGAGATGACTATAAATATCCCATCAAAGGTATTGGTGAATCAATCTACAAGCTTGAATCTGGGACTTCCATGAAGATGAAGGAAGTACTATATGTACCAGGTTTGAAAAAGAACTTACTTTCCATCTCAGCTCTAGACAAGAAATTATATATAGTTGTTTTTATATGTGGGAAAGTACTTATGTGGTACAAAGGAAAGAAACTTGAATATGTTGTGGTCATTGGAGAAGAAGGAGGAGGATTGTGTAAACTCAAAGGATATCTAGATACAACCCTTGTCCATGAGAGTACCGGCTCAAGTGAATTGTGGAATAGGAAGCTTGCTCACATCAACTACAAAGCACTTCCCATGTGATCAAGGTGGTAACAGGGTTACCATATCTAAAGATTGATTAAACTTGCAAAGGATGTGCAAGAGGAAAGAACATCAAGAATCCCTTTATAAAAAGAGAAAAAAACACTAAAGGTACATTAGAACTAATTCATTCTGATGTATGTGGTCCTATGCACTCCATATCGTTAAGTGGATATGAATATTATGTTACATTTATTGATGACTATTCAAGAAAGGCGTGGATATACTTATTGATGAACAAGATTGAAGTGTTCAGGAAATTCAACAAATTCAAAGCCTTGATAGAGAACCCTTCAGAAAACAGAATCAAGACACTGAGAACATATAATGGTGGAGAATACACTTCAAATTAATTTGAAGCATTCTGTAAGGAGGTAGGAATAAAGAGGGAACTAAAAACTCCCTATAAGCCCCAATAGAATGGTGTTGTGGAAATAAATAATAGAACTATTATGGAAGTAGTGAAAACTATGATTCAGGACCAAGACCTCCCCATGCACCTATGGGATGAAGGAGCAAGAAAAAATGTAAATGTGCAACATATATTATCTCGCAGTTCTCTTGGATTCAAGAATCTTGAAGAAATGTATACATGAAAGAAACCTATCGAAGGGAGTCATCTCAATATATTTATTTATCCAGTATGTGTACATATTCTCAAAGAGAAGAGAAACAAGTTGGATCCTTCTGAAAAGAAAGCAATATTTGTTGGATATTGTGAAGTCTCCAAAGCCTTCGAGATATACATTTAATGATTCCATCATATAGATATTGGTAGGGATGTAAAATTTGATGAAATGACATCTATTAAGAAATATAGAAGGATATCTGTTAAGAAATCTAGAAGTGCATGAAGAGGATGTACCTCCCAGAATGGTAGAAGCTGGATGCTCTCCAAAAATAGTAGCATCTAAAGATTATGATATGCTAGAAACTCAGGAACCCCCTACTTTGGATATATCTCTAAAAGAGAAAACATTATTGGGTAAGAGAAATCATATAAGAAGCGGAGAGATATGGGGCTCCGGAAGGTTCCACAAGAACAAGCAAAATATCAAAGCCATATTCTAGTTATGTATCTTTGATGTGTGACCTTGTAAATCAAGAACCCACCAGCTATGAGGAATCTACACAGAATAAAGAAAGGGTTGAATCAATCAAGGAGGAATACCAATCAATAATGAATAATGATGTTTGGGATATATTACCCAAACCAAAAAAAAAAGTGCCATATGTTCGAAATGGATATACAAGATAAAACATGTTGCTGATGGAAGTATTGAAAAGTACAAAGAAATATTTGTGGCTAGAGGATTCTCTCAGAAAGAGGGGATTAATTATGAAGAGACATTTTCTCTAGTACCAAGGTACACTTCCATCAGAACCATCATGGAACTTGCTTCCATGATGAGGTGGGACTTACACCATATGGATGTAAAGACAACCTTCCTTAATGGTGTGACTAAGGAAGCGGTTTGCATAGAATGAACACAAGGATTTGAATTCGAAGATAGATTGACTCATGTATGCAATTTTGAAAAAGGATATATATGGACTGAAGAAAGATCCTAGAGCTTGGTATGGTAGAATATATAGATTCTTGACAAGCATGGGATTTAACAAGAGTAAATATGATCCTAACCTTTATATGAAGATTATGGATGACGAACCAATCATACTATTACTGTATGTGGATGATTTATTTCTGACTGGAAATGATAAACATATCACAGATCGTAAGAAGAAGCTAGCTAAAGAATTTGAGATGAAATATCTTGTATTGATGCATTATTTCCTAGGGCTAGAAGTGTGGCAAATCCCAAAAAGAATATTTCTAAATCAGGGAAAGTGTGCAATAGAAATCTTGAAAATATGTGATATGTTAGATTTTAAAGCCATGGCCACTCCCATGGACACCAACCTGAAACTATTTCCTGATGAGACATTATAGTTAGTAGATATGACTCAATAAAGACATATTACTGGTTCATTAATGTATCTGACAAACACAAGGCTAGATGTATGCTTTGTTGTGAATACCTTGAGTCAGTATCTACTTAAACTTATACAGGTTCACTTGATAGTTGCAAAGCATGTGATGAGGTACCTAAAAGGGACGATAGACTTGGGACTTTACTAGGGTAGAGTTCACGACTTCATATTATATGGATATACATATTTAGATTGGGCAGGAAGTGTCATAGAAAGAAATATCACCTTAGGTGGATGTTTTTGTCTGGGATCTGCCATGATCTCATGGTTTAGTAAGAAACAATCTAGTGTTTCTCTTAGTATAGCTGAATCAAAGTACATTGCAACTTTCTTCGCTAGTTGTGAAGTGATATGTATTCAGAAACTGATTTCAGGACTATTTGACATGGAGTTGGACACCAAAGAGATTCTTTGTGAAAACCAAAGTTATATAAAGATAAAAAAGAATACGGTGTTCCATGATAAATCTAAGAACATAGAAATTCAATACTTTTATATAAGGGATATGGTACAAAAGGGAGCTATAAATATCCGGTATGTGAGTATCCATGAGAAAGTTGTTGATGTACTGACCAAGCCTCTATCTTGAGTAAATTTTGAATATTTCCATGACAAGATTAGTGAAGTTTAAAAAGAATTTCCTCACAAGGAGGAACAATGATGGTACTACAAATTATTGATATACACACCCTCTTCGGAAAGGTGGAACAAGTTGAAGATATGGAATCTCCTCGGAAAGGAAGAACATGTTGAAGACATCAACCCTCTGTGGACAAAGGGGGAGCAAGTTGATAATATAGATTCTCCCATGAAAGGGGGACTGATGATGAGACTGACATCGATGATGGGATGACAATGATGATCCAACATGAAAGAGGCCAAGTGCGCCTGAATATGCTGACAAGGTTCGACATTCACTTGTGGATGATAGTATCATCTCTTGAGGATGGAAGGTATAACACTCTATGAATGAGAGTGGTCCTTACTAGCTAAGGATGACCCTACAGGTGTTACTCTCACATAACGAGTACCTACATTCATATGTAGATTCAATAGAATAACACTTTCTTGAGACTGGTTCTAACCTTAGTGGTATGGATCCTCTATGATGAGTCCTCACAGACGTCGTATTATAACACTCACTTGGGATTGGTCCTGACCTTAGTTGTAAGGATGTTCTATGATTAGAGTTGACGTTTTTTATGTGGTCAAGATCTTCTCTGCAGATAATACTCTTGCATGGAAGAGCATGCCTACACGTAAGTGTAGATATCGTAGTATAACAATCACTTATTATTTTTCCTAACCTTAGTGGTATGGGTGGTATACAATGAGTCCTTATGGATGACATAGCTGGAATCTAGGTGCGGTCGAGATCTACATTTAGTTATAGATTATTCAAGTGGTTGATATTATGGACCAAGCTTATGGAGGATTGCATCATCCTTGGACCTAGATCCTACAGTGATAGGGATTGATCATCCCACAAAGAGATCATGTGTACTACAGGTAGTGTGGTGTAAAATGATTAAGAATATAGAAGTATGCCAACAAAAGATCAAGTAGATCGAAGTGCAGTTGTAAAGAATCAAGAAAGATCAATTTTTTGCTGAAAAGGATCAAAAGGATCAAATTGTTGTTGCAAAGGATCGAAGAGTTGTTGTAAAGGATCAGAAGGATGAAAGTGTTGCTGCAAAGGATTGAGGAGATCATCGTTTTATTGCAAAGGATCAAGAAGATAGAAGTATTGCTACAAAGGATCAAAAGATCAAAGTGTTGCTATGAAGAATCAAAAGTTCGAAGCATTGCTGCAAAATGATCAAGTGATCACGTGATACAAAAGATGAAGACATTGAAGAGTAATTGTTCCAGTTACTGATTGTGAAAAAATCCTATGATGTATAGATGTATTACCTTGGTATTTCTAAAGATAGTGTATTTTTGTTCTCATATATTCTATGATGATGTTGTCAGTAGAATTACCTTCTCATTAAAGGGGGGTGTTGAAATATTATAACTTCAAAGGATATTCTAAATGTATTTTACTTATGTAACCCAAGGAAGATATTATAATTCCTTTGTCGGGGTGTTACTATTGGAATTGGTCATCATAGAGTCATGAGGTAAATCCTCCAATGTAATTCAGGTCATGATTACCCTCATGAATAATATAAAATACCGTTTTGAGTCTTCCTAGGTGAATTCGGCCTAGACAGTTTAGTGGGGCTGACTTGTTTAGGGTAAAATTCAGTTGGCTCAATGTGTATAAATAGAAGAGATGTGCTTCTCATTTTAACACAGACTCACTCACTTGTGTAGCGCATAGGAGAGATAGAGATAGAACAATAAGGAGGAGAATAATTGTTTTGGGGTTATATCTTATACATATTATAGAGATAAAGTTTTGTTGGGTTTTATTCTCCTTGATGGTTTCCCAGGATAAATACTGTGGCTATCTTGTGATTGTGTTTATATCAGTGATTCGACATATGCTACTACTGTGAATTTGAATTGAACGCTAATGATATATAGTCTACCATATGAAATATTAACATATCTAATAGGCTTGCCTCACCTAACCTATTTTTTCATATTGGAGACTACCTTGGAACACTCTTAAAATTGTTCAAATCATTGTTTTTACCCTATTTTGATGAACTTGCTTCCGTCATCACTCCGATGCAGGTAAGAATACACATGTGATAATGAAATAAATGATTTTTTATTCATGTTATTATAAAGAGATGCATCAAGATACATCTAGCTATTTTATATGTAATCAGTTATAAATAAAAAAACACTATTGGTACCTTGGGATCTACTGCCACCAAATTGTGGGGTCTATTATGAAGGCTTGTTATTTCTTCCTTCTACATCTTTTGCAAGGAAAAGACCGGAATGAAGAAGAGAGATGTGTGGCAATCTGCTTTTTTGATGATGTTGTAGAATAGTGCCATGTGGCTGCTACAAAGTAATTTACCAAAACTTGGTAGATGTAAGCATATGAATTAGTTATTTTGCTTCTTATGTAGAATAATCACTGATTTTATATTTTTTTGGGATAGGTATTATGACACATTTTTTCCATTTCTTGTTGAATCTTGCACAGATGAAGATGTTGATGTTCGAAAGGTAATGCAATCATCCTAGTTGTGCATTTTAATTTTTAGGTGGAATATATCATTTTTCTTATCCTTCTGCATTTTTTTGATTAATTATGTTTCTCTACAGTCATAAATTTATGGAATTCAAGTGTGTGTTGAATAGTAGTACGATACGGGTTGTTACGCTGCCCACAAAGAAGCAATTCGGTGGTTCTCTACCCTTAGTCTTGTAATGGATGAATGAACGATTTCTGGGTGAATGTAATAAGTTGTCATGCATTATAATCTCGGTCCCGATTTTATCTGTGAGTATGATGATGGATGGTTGTAGTTGAACTTTTCTACTGTGAATCTACTTTTCCATATATTTGGGAGAATGTGAGCCGCGAGACATGGAATGTTCTTCGATTTCGTTTTTGCACATCTCTTGTCCAGGACGATTTTAATAGCAATTCTAGAGGAGTTATCGAGGGTGGAAATAGATAACTTATTAGGAAAGCGAATCGTCCTGCATGATGCACCACGCAAGTCCTGTTTTTTTATGGAATGAGGTGTAGTGTAATTATTAATATTATATCATAGGACTTTGTATTAAAAAGTGTGTTTTTAATTGAAAAAATGAAATTGTCAAGGATAGGATATGATAGGATGGTTAGTTAGTGGGGCTATATGTATTTCATTTTATCCATCATTCTTCAATTTTGTTGATACATGTTATGGCTTGAAATTTTGCTCGATCTACCATTCACAAAATGTGGAGAGGTTTGTTAAGATTTCTTGTATGTAAGTGTTCCTTGATTCCTTCACAATAGAATAACAAAAAAGTTGTTTTCACGTAAAAAAAATTAAGTAATACATTTCATAAAAGAATAAATTTGTTCCACCATGGAATAATGTATTAGTATAAACTTATTCTTCTCAGTCAGTCAAAGAAATAAAAAGCATAGCGATTGGGAGTCCTCCTTGTCTGTACTTTCCTTGTGGATTTTTTGATGGTGCCTCTTATTGCAAGGTTGCAGGTGTGGGAGTTTGATCATTTCGAGTTCACGCTGGGGGTCAGATATGGCACAAATACCAAAGCAGAATTGGTCAACCTATGGGCTCTTCTAATTTCTTCCCAAATGATGGGGATCCCCTTATCCCACATTTTCGGTGACTCACAAGTCATCATTAATTGGGAAAAGGGATCGACTACTCTCTCCCCTTCATATCTCTTTCACTGGTGCAGGGAGACTAAAAGCTGATATCTATCTTTTCGAATCTGTTGTTCACCCACATCTACCGAGAACACAATCGGATTGCTGACCGTCTCTCTAAAACCGCCCTCTCTTATTCTCCTGGTACGTGCTGTTTCTCATAATTTTTGGAAGAGCAATTGGTCTCTCATTATTTCTTTCAGCTCTTTTGAGCATGGATAGGGGATCTTACTCCTTTTTTTGATTTGATGTGTTGATGCTCACTGAGCGGCCTCTTTTAGATTGTTGATTAGATCCCTTTGGTTCTCGGTAGATGAGGCTGATGCGACTGACCATTTATATGGTTAGACATTTTTTTTGATGGGATCCTTCATTCTTCTGTTATTCCTTTCCCCCTGGCAGTGTACTCAAGGAGTCTCATGGATTTATGAGCTATTTTCCTCTTAATGTAACCCATTTATGGGATGGCAGGTTCGATGACCTTTGATTCTTAATAAGAATAACAAGGGTAGGATGGCAAGTTCGATGACCTTTGATTCTTAATAAGAATAACAAGGGCATGCTTTTTTCTTCCTGAAAAAGTATAATTAATATCATGTTTAGAAGAGTTTTTATTTAATAAATAGAAAGTGTATTTTAAATTAAATTAAATTACATCTCTAAAAAAAACTATATTGTTTTGGTATCCACTCATGTGTTAATATAATTAATATTCTAGAATTTATATTTAAATAATGAGAAAGTGTGTTTTAAATTAAATTAAATTACATATTTAAAAAACTTTATATTGTTTTTCTATCAAATGAGGTGTTAATATAATTAATATTCTACACATTGAACATGGTTAAGGAGTGTTATGGAGAGAAACTTCCTATGGCTTGGACTGTACCACAACAAACAACTTTGACACTAGAAACCAATCTTTCCCAATATTCAAGAGAAACCAAACATCTAACACTTAGGGATATCAAGTTGTACCTTGTTTCAGATGGTTGAAGTAGATCCCCATTGAGCTTTCCAATTCATGCTTATATTGGCAATTTTCTCTCAACAACAACAAACAAGACAAGCATGCTATATAATAGTGTGTTAGACCTAGTATAGCATATATATTCAATGATGGATAAAAAATTAAACATATCCATGGATTCAATATTCATATTCAATTGCACATAATTGGACAGGAAAATATATTTATGGGTTGATGCACAATCATGGACTCCTTTAAAGACACTTTAGATGCCACATAATATTGGAATAAATGGGAAATTTTGACTTTAGGTGACAATTAGGGGTACTTCCCTAACTTATTTGAAGATGAAGTAAAAAGAGAAAATATAGGTAATTGAATCAGCTTTCATAATATATAGCATTTATGCAGAGAAAATGTGTGTAAATGATTATAAAATTAGTTTCCATGAAAGTGGGTTTTCAAATTTTCAGCACATCTTAACATATATGTTTGTGCGGGTGCGGAAATATATGAGGTAAATGGTGTCCATTTAGGATAAAATCTTGCAGACATATAAAGGACATATGGGCCTAGTGCAACAGTATTTATTTAGAATTTTTCATGAATTGTTTTTTTTATTATTAATTATTGAAGTCAGAAAAGCTTGAAATTAAAACCTTATATGTGGGTGCAACACTTTAGGGGAAAAAATTAATGAAATACTTGATTTCTAAATATAATATCGTAAAGCTTGATCTCGTCTAGTGCACCATATAGTTTTTTTGGGAAATGGTGATGGAAATCAAAAGTTATATAACAAACAATCGATGTATGTATTTTCGAAAACTGACATGTGTCATTTAGAAAAATAATTATAAATAAATAAAACATAGTTTTGAAGGAAAAAATTACATATTCAGAATCCTCATTTCGTACTCTACAATATCCTACATTTTCATAAAAAAATATTGTGTATGTCATATCAAAACACGTCATCTAAACTGAGCATATTGATAGAGTTCTAAAAGACAAGCAATAGCCCTGGTGGATTTGTCCTAGCCAATAGGTTCGGTATTCCGAAGTTGCTTCCAAACCTAATGCCAAACCTTAATCCTGCCAATTATTTAAATTTTAAAATAATGCATATGCGATATAGCTTATTCATATCGCATATGTGATATAACTCATATGCGATATGATAAAGCTATAACGCATATGTGTAAATTATGTTGTGATGACATGAGTACCACTTGAACTTGTAGGGAATAATTAGACTGTTCCTTTTTTGGAGTCATAAATTTCACCTACAGATCGTGTTTGATAAAAACAAACCATTGTTGGAAAGATATTGGTATGTATAATTCACTGAGGGAACTAAAGACGTATGTACTCCACATCTAAGCCTTACAATTTCACTACTTTGATTGTCCAAGGAAGGATTTACCATTAGGGTATGTTAATACAATTGTTAGGTTCTAACCAAAACTAACCCTTGTATGTCTCATGTTAAATATTAGAAATTCTATAGAATCAATTAAAGGTCATATGGTAACTATGTAAAATCATTTTGGATAGTCTTCACAATGCAATTAATTTAAATGCATGTGCAACCTTTATAAATTGATTTTCCTTCCTACTTTTGTGTCCCTTTAGGTGCCTAGTTGAATAACAATTTTATGTATTATTTATCATGTGTAACATCAATTAGATCAAAAAATATTTTGATATTCTCAATTTCTTGAAAAGGTTTTTGTGCTCAAAACTCGACTAAAATTAAAATCACACTCAACTAAGGTGCTTGATAGAATTATGTTCAGAGCTAATTTATGTGGCATGGCTTCTAGATTCACAATGTCACTAGCTACTTGGAAGTTGTATGGGTGGTGGATTCCCACTATAGGTTAATTCATGGAAGTTCTCTAATGTTGCTAGCATAATTGAACTAGGTAAATTCTAATGGTGGTATAGGTAAATTTTAACTAACTTGTTTTTTTCCTAATGCATCATTGTTCATCACCCTCCTCCTCCTCCTCATCACCACCCTCATCCTCATCATCATCAGAATCACCCTCATCCTCATCATCATCAGAATCACCCTCATCCTCATCTTCATCATCATCATCATAGTCATCATACTCCTCCTCCTCCTCCTCATCATCATTGTTCATCATCATCATCATCATCACCATCACCCTCATCAGCTTCATCATCATCATCATCACCCTCGTCCTCATCAGCTTCTTCATCACCCTCATCCTCCTCCTCATCATCACCCTCATCCTCCTCCTCCTCCTCATCATCACCCTGATCCTCATTAGCATCATCATGGTCATCATCATCATCATCCTCATTATCATCTTCATCATCACCGTCATCCTCATCAACATCATCATGGTCATCATCGTCATCGTCATCATCATCATCATCATCACCCTCATCCTCATCCTCATCATCATCCTCATCATTCTCATCCTCATTATCATCATCATCATAACCCTCATCCTCATCAGCATCATCATGGTCATCATGGTTATCATCATCATCATCATCATCATCATCACCCTCCTCCTCCTCCTCCTCCTCATCATCATCATCCTCATCCTCACCATCATCATCATCATCGTCATCATCCTCATCCTCATCAGCTTCATCATGGTCATCATCATCATCATCATCATCACCATCATCATACTCATCCTCATCCTCATCATCATCATGGTCAACCTTATCATCATCATCACCCTCACCCTCATCATCATCATCATCACCCTCATCCTAATCATCATCATCATCATCATCATCACCATCATCATCATCCTCATTTTCATCATCATCATCATCACCCTCATCCTCATCAGCTTCATCATGGTCATCCTCATCATCATCATCATCGTCGTCGTCGTTATCATCCTCATCCTCATCCTCATCATCATCATCGTCAACCTCATCATCATCATCACCCTCATCCTCATAATCATCATCATGACCTCATCCTCATCATTATCATCATCATCATCATCATCATCATCATCCTCCTCCTCCTCCTCATCATCCTCATCCTCATCCTCATCATCATCATCATCATCATCATCATCATCATCATCACCCTCATCCTCATCAGCTTCATCGTGGTCATCATCATCATCGTCAACCTCATCATCATCATCACCCTCATCCTCCTCCTCATCATCATCATGGTCATCATCATCATCATCATCATCATCACCCTCATCCTCATCATCCTCATCCTCATCATCATCACCCTCATCCGCATCAACTTCATCGTGGTCATCATCCTCATCCTCATCATCATCATCATCATCATCACCCTCATCCTCCTCATCATCATCATCACCCGTCATCCTCATCCTCATCCTCATCATCATCATCATCATGGTCATTATTATCATCACCCTCATCCTCATGGTCGTCATCATCATCATCATGGTCATCATCACCATCCTCCTCCTCCTCATCATCACCCTCATCCTCATCATCATCATCATCATGGTCATCATCACCATCCTCCTCCTCATCATCATCACCCTCATCCTCATCATCATCATCATAGTCATCATCCTCCTCATCATTACCCTCATCCTCATCATCATTATCATGCTCATTGTCATCATCATCATCATCACCCTCATCCTCATCATCATCATCATATTCATCATCATCCTCCTCATAATCATCATATTCATCCTCCTCCTCATCATCACCATCATCCTCATCATCATCTTCATCGTCACCCTCATCCTCATCATCATCATCACCCTCATCCTCATCATCATCTTCATCGTCACCCTCATCCTCATCATCATCATCACCCTCATCAGCATTGTTCATCACCCTCATCCTCACCATCATCATCATCTTCATCAACACCCTCATCCTCATCCTCATATTCATCATCCTCCTCATCATCACCATCCTCCTCCTCCTCATCTTCATCGTCACCCTCCTCATCATCATCATCATGGTCATCACCCTCATCTTCATCATCATGGTCATCTGATCCGGTGGATTATTCATCTTCAAATTGTTAGTTTTTCAACATTTAAGCTAGCATTATGTTAGGATATTTACTGAGAGAATAACAAGTACAACAATCAAACACAAGAGACAATGAACACAATGTTTTTGATTGGGGAAACCATAAATGGAGAAAACCCCGCAACTTCCTCAAAGATAGAATCACCACAAGATGTAAGACCCCAAAAATAGTAAGATGCACTTTTGACAGCAGTAGTCTTCTTCTTCTGTCTAGTCCCAGTATTTCCTTCCTCACTAATGTGCCACACTTGAGTAAGTGAGTGATGTGTAGTACAAGTGATAAATAGAGAGACTCTCACTCTCTATTTATATTCTTCCGTTCACTTGAAGTGCACTCAATCATGTCGGCCCAACATAACAATTACTTACTAGAGCCTACATCTCAATGAGTGTATAATAACTCTAGTGCCCCGAAACTATGGGGAATTTAACAATGACTTGACAAGACTTGTTCACATTATTAATCCTCCCGATCGGAACATCGGGGCATGACAACATGACTCAAATACATAATAGAAACATCCCGGAATAAACATCGGGTTACAATATATAAGATACATAGAAGAATACATTCCGAAGTTACATATACATCAACACTCCCTCTTAACTAGGAAGGTATTCTTTCGACACAATTTTCAGCACTGGTATTCTTCTCTGGATCAACTGGATCATCTTCATCTTCAAGTCATCTTCATCTTTAAATCAAGATCATCTCTCAATCTGGATCGTCATATAACATCATCACTGGATCTAGATCATCACTTGATCTGGATCATCATCACTGGACTGGATCTGGATCATCACTCGATCTGGATCTAGATCTCGATCATCTCTGCTGGATCTGGATCATCACTTGATCTAGATCATAGCTCGATCTGGGTCATCTCTGGTCATCATCATGTGTGTACTATCTCGTCATAGGAAGTTCTACAGAGCTAACCCTTTTTCTTGCTGGTTGTAGGCCTAGCCACTAGGTAGGTCTTCTCCCAGCACTTATATCTGACCTGCTCATCAGAAAGGCACACCCAGCACTCACATCTGATCATGTAGTAAACTACAATCACTTCAGAAAGGCCCAGCACTCACATTCACCATCATGGTAGGCACATCAACTACCATATATGAAATGGCTCTGCACTTACATCCATCCAGACAAGAACACATCCTATCACAATGATGGAAGGGCTTGCACTCACATCTGACCTGGTAGGAACTGAATCCTACACCCTCATCAGAATGGCCCCCAGTCCCTGACTGAGCTACCCGGTAACGGACCAGGTGCCTCCACTCTCCCTGAGAGTGGCAGTTTCCCTTACATCTATCCTACTCGACAGAATGGCATGCACTCACATCTGACTTGGTAGGAACTGAATCCTACACCCTCGTCAGAATGGCCCCCAGCCCCTGACTGAGCTACCTGGTAAAGGACTAGGTGCCTCCACTCTCCCTGAGAGTGGCAGTTTCCCTTACATCTGACCTGCTCATCGGAATGGCCAACACTCACATCTGACATGGAAGGAACTAAATCCTTTAGCCATGAACATAATGGTTCAACCCTTACATCTGACCATGGAAGGAGCCAATCCTCTCACTATGTCAAAATGGCTCTCTCAGTCCCGAACTGAGTGTTCCTGGTAACTGACCAGGTGCCTCCATTCCCAGAATGGAAGTCAGCACTCATATCTGACATGGAAGGAACCAAATCCTCTCACCATGATAGAATGGCTCAGCCCTTACATCTGACCATGGAAGGAACCAATCCTCTCACCATGTCAGAATGGCTATGGGTCTCATCACTTCCTCTTAGAGGGAACCTCGATCTGGAGAACACCAAGTCTCTCTCTGAAGTACTCGAACTTCATCCTAGCCAATGGCATCGTCAATACATCAGCTATCTGTTCCTCCGTCGCAACATACTGGAGCTTCACTGCTCCTCTCTGCACCATATCCCTGATATATTGATACTTGATCTCGATATGCTTCAACTTGTCATGGAACACTGCATTCTCTGAAAACTTCACGCAACTTTGGTTGTCATAATGTATACAAGTAGCATCCAATTGGAGATCAAATATATCAGACAGTAGCTTCCGCAGCCATACTTCCTCACAACTAGCTGAACAAGCTGCAACATACTCTGCTTCAGTTGTACTCAGTGCCACACAGAATTGCTTCCTGCTAAACCAAGAGATCACACCTGATCCCATACTAAAGCAACATCCTAAAGTACTCTTCCTATCCATGGAACTGCCTACCCAATCTAAATCAACATAACCCTCCAGGTTAATATTTTGATTCGCATCGTACTTGAGCCCGTAATCAATTGTACCCTTCAGGTACCTCAGAATATGCTTTGCAGCAATCAAGTGAACACTTCTCAGATCTGTCAGGTACTGGATCAAGGTGTTCACAGCAAAGCAAATGTATGGTCTCGTGTTCTTCAGGTACATCAATGACCCAATCATCTGATGATACATCGTAACATCAACCAACTCTGATGAAGCATCACTCAATAGCTTCAAGTTCAATTCCATAGGTTTGGCCATAGTCTTGCAGTCCATCATCCCAAACCTCTTTAGGATCTCTACTGCATACTTCCCTTGTCCAAGGAATATTCCATCTGTACTCTACCACACTTCCATACCTAGAAAGTAATGCATCATTCCCAAGTCCTTCATCTCGTACTCAGCAGCAAGCTTTCTCTTCGTATCAGCAATCAACCCATCTGTACCTGTATAGATCATCTACATATAGTAGGAGCATCACTGGGTTGCCATCTTCAACCTTGTAGTAAAGGTTGGAATCTGCTTTACTCTTGGTAAAGCCCAAACTGGATAGAAAGCTATCAATCCTGCCATACCAGGTCCTGGGTGCCTGTTTCAAACCATACAGTGCTTTCTTCAATCTGCATACATGAGACTCTCTGTCATGTGTCTCAAATCCAAGTGGCTGTTCTACATACACTTCCTCTTCTACTACACCATTCAAGAAGGCAGTCTTGACATTCATCTAGTGTGTCTTCCATTTCATCACTACATCCAGAGCAAGTACTGATCTGATATAAGTATACCTGGCTACAGGTGAAAAGGTCTCTTCATAGTCTATTCCCTCTTTCTGAGAGAATCCTTGAGCTACAAATCTTGCCTTCTACTTTTCAATGCTACCGTCTGCAGCATGCTTGATCTTGTAGATCCATTTTGAAGTGACAACTGACTTCTCTTTTGGTCTTAGGACAAAATTCCAAACATCATTCTTCATGATCAATTGGTATTCTTCAATCATAGCATCCTTCCATTCTTTCTGTTCTACCGCTTCTTCATAACTGGAAGGTTCTTTATCAATGAAATCACATAGTAAAGCTACATACCCGGAATTTGATTTGGTTCTCTTTCTTTCTCTGTGATTCTCTTCTGGAGCCCCATATCTTTCCACACCTTGGATAAGTTTACATACCCAAGCAGGTTTCCTCTTATGAGGATTCTTCTCTAGAGGTGGATCTACAGGTATTTGTGGTTCCTCGAACTCTCGATCTTCTTCTTGAGCTTCTTTGTTCATGATTGTATCATGAATTTTGGGTACTTCTGCTTCCGCTTCCGCTTCTTCAGGTTCTTCAGCAGGTCTCTTTCTATATTTGTTGTAGCCTGTTCCTTCATCAAATGTCACACCCCTGCTGATGTCAATCTTCTTGTATCCTGGGAAGTAGATTCTGTAAGCCTTCGAGCTTTCAGAGTATCCCACAAATATACCCTTCTTTCCTGAAGGATCTAATTTTGTTCTCTTTTCTTTTGGAATGTGTATGTACACGGGACAGCCGAATATTCTGATATGGCTGACTTCTGGTTTCTTTCCGGAGAAGACTTCTTCAGGAGTCTTGTTCTCGAGTACTCTATGTGGAGTACGGTTCTGCACATACACTGATGTTCTGGCAGCTTCAGCCCAAAGATGCATAGGTAGATCTTGATCATGAAGCATAACTCTTGCAGCTTCCATGATAGTTCTGTTTTTCCGTTCTACAATTCCATTATGTTGTGGATTATAAGGAGTGGACAACTCCCTCTTAATCTTTGATTCTTTACATAGCTCTTTGAATTCATTTGAAGTGAATTCTCCACCATTATCTGATCGAATGGTATTTATCTTCTTTTCAGTATGGTTTTCGATCAAGGCTTTGAATTCCTTGAACTTGCTGAATACTTCATCTTTGTTCTTCATAAAGTAAATCCATGTCTTTCTAGAAAAATCATCAATAAAAGAAACATAGTATGCATACCCGCTAAGTGAGTTTGATGACATAGGACCGCATACATTGGAGTGGATTATTTCTAGAATGCTTTTGGCTTTGCTTTCACTAATTGGAAATGTCTTCTTTGTATTCTTTCCTTTCACACATCCTTTGCAGACCCCATTATGTTTTGCTTAAATTTCTGGAAGACCTTCAGCAGCTTTACTTCCAATAGGTAGTGCTCTGTAATGCACATGTGCAAGTCTTCTATGCGAAAGCTCATTTGGCTCTACTGTGTCATGGATCAAGGCTTGCTCGGGACGGCCCTTCAATTTGTACAAGCCTCCTTCTTGTTCTCCAATCACTACCGCATCATCGATAGTATTTCCTTTTGGCCACATGATGACTTGACCATCTATGAATGCCACCCGCATTCTTTTTGCATCCAATCCTGAAATGGATAGAAGGTTCTTCTTCAGTCCTGGCATAAACAATACTTCTTTCATTGTTAGATACTTACTAGATTCTAGCTTGTATGAAGATTCCCCACTACCTTTTATTGGATATTGGTAGTCATCTCCTAGTTTCACCTTGTGAGGTGATTCATGTTTTGACAGTCTTATAAAAGATTCCTTGAATCCTGTCATATGTTTGGAAGCACCACTATCTATGAGCCAATCATCACTTCCATGAGTAATGTTACCTGTGAGAGCTGATATTAGAACATATTCATCCTCTCTTGAAGAATCTTCACTTTCATATCTGGATCTCTTTCTGGATGGTTCATCATCCTCTGCAGCATGAGCATGATGTCTTCTTTTGTTTCTCTTCTTCACTATCTTCTATTTGTTAGGAAAATATTTTGCAAAGTGTCCTTCTTCATCACAAGCATAACATATGACCCTAGACATATCTCTTCTAGTATTATATTTGTAAGAACGCTTACCTTTAGAGCCATGAGGTTTCCTTTTGCTTGACTTTGAGTAAGAATTGGAGCGTACTGTAAGAGCTTGGTCTTCACTTCCCATCTTCTCTTCTCGAGCTGTTATCCGAGCTTCTTCTTGAGAGCATTCTTCCCATAGTCTGCTGAATTTGACTAACTTATTTCTAGCACAGATTCCTTGAATGAAAGCATCCCATGACCTAGGGAGGCCATTAAAAGTAGTCATCACAATCTCTGCATTTTCCACTTCTTCATCAACCGCTTGTAATTGTTCCTTGATCTGAGAAACCCTTGTGAAGTAAAACTAGATAGTTTCTGCATTTTGAATCTTCACATTCTTTAGTTGGTTCCTCACGGTCATCTTCCAATTGATGTTCTTTCCTTCAAACAATTTGGTTAGGGCATCAAACATAGCTTTAGGTGTCTTGAGAGAGGACACCTATCGGATAAGGTGATCCTTAATAGAATCAGCAATGATCCTCTTTGTCATAACCATCTTCTTCTTATGTAAGGCCTTTGCCTCATCTCCTTTTGGAACTGGAACCTCCTCATGAATGTAGGAGTCTAATTCATTCTCTTCCAAGACCAGGGAGATCCTATACTTCCAGGATCAGAAGTTATCAGCCCCCTCAATCTTTTCATCAAGCTTGGTATGATGAGACATCCTAAATGAGAACCTCAAATGGAAATACAAAAATATTTTAGATCTTACCAGGTCCAAGATGTCGGATTTGAAACTTGAGCTGAGATCCTGCAGAGCTGGTTCAGGAGCAAACTAAGGTTTTTATTTTTTGGAGTTCTGTCCACCCAAATGCCTTGAAATTTTTCCCTAACTTTGATTTTGGGGAGGAGAACAATCCAGGCCTGGGCTCACTGAAAATTTTCTCTTCTGTAAAAAGCCCTAATTTCCGACCCTAGTGACAGGTCCAAAACCGAAAAACCTCAGAATTGGATTCTGTTTCAACAGAAAGATGCGCCCTAAGGAAAAGAGTTGTTCCACCTTAATTTTGCTGAAAATCTCTGGAGGAAGGTCCACAAACTAGGAAGCCCTAGTTCCCGCAGCTGCAAGTGTCTTCTTCTCAGGTTAGCTCTGATACCATGTTAGTTTTTCAACATTTAAGCTAGCATTATGTTAGGATCTTCACTGAGAGAATAACGAGTACAGCAATCAAACACAAGAGACAATGAACACAATTTTTTTATCGGGGAAACCATAAATGGAGAAAACCCCGCAACTTCCTCAAATATAGAATCACCACAAGATGTAAGACCCCAAAAATAGTAAGATTCACTCCCGACAGCAGTAGTCTTCTTCTTTTGTCTAGTCCCAGTATTTCCTTCCTCACTAATGTGCCACAATTGAGTAAGTGAGTGATGTGTAGTACAAGTGATAAATAGAGAGACTCTTACTCTCTATTTATATTCTTCCGTTCACTTGAAGTGCACTTAATCATGTCGGCCCAACTTAACAATTACTTACTAGAGCCTACATCTCAATGAGTGTATAATAACTCTAGTGCCCCGAAACTGTGGGGAATTTAACAATGACTTGACAAGACTTGTTTACATTATTAATCCTCCCGATCGGAACATCGGGGCATGACAACATGACTCAAATACATAATAGAAACATCCCAAAATAAACATTGGGTTACAATATATAAGATACATAGAAGAATACATTCTGAAGTTACAAATACATCAACACAAATTACACTGATCCAATATGGTACAATGGTATTTAATCTATGGTTCAAAGAACATAAAATATGTTTTAACTCATATATAGTGCAGCATACATATCACCTTTGCTGTGACATACGTCGCACCTACTGTGACAGACATGTCACACCTGCTGCGACATACATCGCACCTGCTGCGACAGACATATCACACTTGCTGCGACATTGTGAAGATAGTGGTGACATCAAATGGTTACATTAAATGTGACGCTATGGTATGATGCAACATATGTGCATAACGGTCATTGCAACGTGTTGTGAGTCAACATATGTGCATGGAGTTGGTTGCAACGTTTCGGGAATATGGAATGTCGAGGTACCATAACTCTTGGGAAGCGATTTGGCCGAATTGCATGGTTCAGTTTTAGCATATGATTGTAATGTTGATAAAGAAGAGAACAGCTGTGGTTTGTTATGGCTCCTCTCGCTAAGTGTTAAAATAGAGGATGCTGGCCACCGTTGGAGGGGGAGAGACTCAGTTTGTTCAGAGCGCAGTACATCATTTCTCTGTTATGCGAAGCTCGGATAGTTTGCTATAAAGTGTTCCGATGCTGTTACTGTGGAAGTCGACATTCTCTGTCATACTTTGGCTTTCTTTGCCTTATGAAGGCTGATTGTAATTTCCAGAGAAAGGTCTTAAAGACTTTGTACAGCATTCTGTTTACAGTTGCTGAAGTTGTTTCCAGAACCATTTTGTACCATTTTTAAGATATTAATTGGATCGGTACCCATTGGAGAGGGACCCAGAGACGTAGCCCAGTGAAGGGGGTGAACTCCGTTATCAACTTCTGTTTTGTGACTCTCTGATTCTATGTTTCTTTTATATCTGTTTATTAGTTTTTTTTCCATATATTTTTAGCATTTAATTTCTGTTAATGTTGTTCCATTAATTCACCTGCTGAACGCATTCTTTTTAACACAAACTTTTAATGCACACAGGTTGAGGTCTGACGGATCATGTTATGGTATCAGAGCTGGTTGACTGCTAGTGCAAGTTTGTGAATGCTTACCAGGTCCAGGTTAAAGCTTGGTGAAGGATAATTAATTGAATTAGATCCTGAGATTGGCTCAAGGAGAACATTCTCAAGAACCATGTCTTCTCCACGAGGGGAAGAAGAAGGACATACAGAACGGGAAAAACTTGTTATGTCAGAAACTGAGTTTTTGGAGGCTTTTATGAGCATGAAAGCCATGATGGAAATTCTACTCAATGAACGAGCAAAAAGGAAGAAGAAAGAAGAAGGATCTTCATCCAGAGATGCAGAAGTGAAGAAGGAAGAAAATGGTAAAGGAGTAGGAGGTGATGGTGATCCTCTTGAAACTAATCAAAATTTCTCTTCTTCTCATAATTCTCATTCGAATAATGCAAATCCTAATATTCCTTATTTCAAATTGGATGTTAAGTTTGAGTTACTGATTTATAATGGATATTTAGATGCTAAAAAGTTAGACAATTGGATCAAGCAGCTTGAAGTATATTGCAGGGTGTAGGGCATTAATGATGACCCTTCTAGGATTCAATTGGCCACTTTGAGAATGAGTGGAATGGCTCTTACTTGGTGGGAGAGAAAGATTCAGCAAGATCTTCGAAAGAATGGTAAGATTATTTCAATTTGGAATGAATTCATTGAAGTATTAAGGAAGCAATTTTATATTTTAGGCCATATTCAATAATTAATAATGAGCTAGCAAAATTTTAGACAAGCTAAAGGACAAAGCATTCAAGAATATACTCATGAATTTAGAAAGAGGGCTATTGCATTGAATGTTGCGTTGGATACACAGGAAACTCTTCTTAAGTACATTGGTTGTATGCATTCTTATCTGCGACATACCTTGTTGATGTTTAACCCCAGTACCTTGGATGACGTATGTGTTCAAGCTACACATTTAGAAGCTAGGGGTAAGCATGCTAATGATACTTTTCTGAATAAATCCTTTAAAACTGATAGCAAGTCGAAGGGGAAAAAGAAGATGGCTACTGTTAAGAAAGAGGGTGAAATTCCTACATGTTCGCATTGTCAGAAGGGACATGATGTCTCTAAGTGTTGGAAAATTCATCCAGATTTAAGGCCAAAGAATTTCAGAGGAAACAAAGATAAAGGCAAAGCAAAAGCTACTGCAGTAGTTATTCAAGACTTGGGGTCCGACTCAGGGGATGAAACAAAGGTTACAGCTGTCGGAATCCAGGGTAAGAATAAAAGTATCTCACTTCCCATTGATGCAAAATCAAGTTCTAGTGCAAGTACAAATATGTCATCTACTTCTAGGAAAAATGATAAAAATAGAAGTGCACTGTTTCATGTTTGTGTCATTACAAATAACACAATTATTGATACATTGTTTGATAGTGGTTCACAAGTAAATCTGATATCAGAAGAAGTGGTTAAGAAATTGCATTTAGTTACTATGCCTCATGAAAAACCCTATCCTCTTGGTTGGGTTACTAATGATACACAATTACAAGTTACAAAGAAATGTGTATTAAAATTTGAAGTCACTGAAAAGTTTAGGGATGAGGTAGAACTAGATGTAGTACCACTTGAAATTTGTGGAATTGTACTTGGGAGTCCATATTTGTATGACCGGAAAGCAATATTTTATAGAGAGAAGAATAAGTATCATCTTTTTAAAGATGGTGTCAAGTATATTGTACGAGCACATTAGACAAAAACCAATATAGCCATAGTCTCTACAGGACAAATGAAGAGGTTGGTAAATGCTAGTAAGAATTTTGTGTTAATTATGGTTAAGATGAAAAATGATGAGATCTCTAAATATTTTGAAGAGTGTGACCCTAGGCATAAATCTGAACTGATTGAAATCATTTCTAAGTATGATGATTTGTTTCAAGATCCGAAAGGGTTACCACCAAAGAGAGAGATTAAACATGAGATACATTTGTAGCAGGATGTGTCGCTCTCGAACATAGCCATGTACCGGATGTCTATAATGTAGAATGAGGAAATCAAGAAGCAGGTTCAAGAGCTGATTGAGAAGGGGGTCATCCGACCAAGTACTTCTCCTTGTGGCTCTCCTATAGTCTTGGTTCCGAAGAAGGATGGGTCTTGGAGGATGTGCATCGACTATAGGGCCCTTAATAAAATCACCATTAAAAACAAGTATCCTCTTCCTCGCATTGATGATTTGCTTGATCAGTTGAAACATGCAACTTATTTTACAAATTTGGATCTGCGTAGTGGGTATCATCAAATACGGGTTGCTGAAAATGATGCCTGGAAAACAGCGTTTAAAACAAAATAGGGTTTGTATGAATGGCTTGTGATGCCTTTCGGACTCTGTAATGCACCTGCTACTTTCATGCGGGTCATGAATGATGTCTTCCAACCATTCATTGATGATTTTGTAATTGTATACTTGGATGATATCCTAGTGTTTAGCAAAACCTGGGAAGAGCATATAGTACATATGAAGAAAGTTTTAGATGTACTAAGGAAGGGAAAGCTTTCTGTAAAAATGTCTAAATGTGAATTTGCTAAAACTTCTTTAGTATATCTGGGCCATATTATTGGTGGAGGCCACCTGCGAGTGGACCCAGCCAAGGTTGCTGTCATTGTAAATTGGCCATGGCCTAACATTATTACTGAAATCAGAAGTTTTCTAGGTGCGGTTCAGTATTGGAGGAAATTCATTTATGGGTTTTCCTCCATTGCTGCTCCATTACATGCATTGACAAGCGTCAAATATATTTTCCAGTGGGGAGGCAAGCATCAGAAAGCCTTCGACACTTTGAAGGAAAGGATTAGCACAGCCCCAGTTCTGACGTTGCCAAATTTACAGCAGCCATTTGAGATTGGAACCGATGCCAGCGGGTTTGCCATGGGAGTCGTTTTGATGCAAGGAAGGAAGCCAGTCTGTTACCATTCAGAAACATTCTCTACTGCGGTAAGTAACTATCCAACTTACGACAAAGAATTGTATGCTTTAGTATAGAGTGCGAAGAAGTGGAAACATTATATAATGGGAAAAGAAACAATCATACATACTGATCATCAGCCACTTCAATATTTACAATCTCAAACTAAAATACAACAAAGTAGGCATTTAAGATGGATGGGATTCTTACAACAGTTTCATCTCGTAATTAAGTACAAAAGGGGAATTCATAATAAGGTAGCAGACATGTTATCAAGGCCTCCTACGAATGCTTCAATCATTCTTCAAAATAGTTCATTAACACATGAAAGTTATATTGAATAGTATTCAGAAGATAAAGATTTTAAGAAAGTATATGCATCACTAATACATGGTAAACAGGAAGAGAACTATTATGTGCATAATCAACTCGTGTATCATCTTAGTAAACTCTGTATTCTAGAGAAGGAAAGAGTGCATGTGATCCGAGTAGCACATAGTTCGTTGATTGCAGGACATTTTGGAGTAAGTAAAACATTGGTTGTATTGCAGAATCACTGTTATTGGCCTCAAATGCAAGAAACTATAGCTAAATACATAAGAGGTTGTGTTATGTGTGCAACAAGTAAGCCTAGCAATAGGAAATTGGGTTTGTACACACCTCTTCCAGTTTCTTCTCATCCTTGGGAAAGCACTTCTATGGACTTTGTAGGGGGACTACCTATGTCTAGAAAATGGCATGATTACCTATATGTTATTGTGGATAGATTCAGCAAAATGTGTATCTTAATGCCATGTAACAAATAGATCACTGCTGAACAAACAGCTCACCTATTCTTTTAGAATGTTTGGGTACATTTTGGGCTGCCCATGTCTATTGTATATGATCGGGATTCCCGGTTCTTGGGAGAATTATGGTCAAATTTATGGGAGCTTATGGATACAAAACTTAAGAAAAGTACAACTTTTCATCCACAGACTGATGGGCAAACAGAGGTAGTAAACAGAACATTGGTTCAGCTGCTCAGAGGATATTATAGTAAACATCCTAAACTTTGGGATGAGTAGTTGCAGTATATACATCATGCTTACAATCATGCATTTCATTCTTCCACGAAAAGATCTCCTTTTGAAACTTGTTTTGGTTATCTGCCAAAAACACCAATGGACTTCTCTTTTGGAAAAGATGCAGTGGATGGACATCATGATGCAGATAAAGCTCTAAGATTCATTCAGAGAATCCAAGAGATGCAGCAGGAAGTTCAGGAATAGTTGGAGAAGAGCCAGGCAAAGTACAAAGCCAGGCATGACAAGCATTGATTTGATCATCAATTTCAGGTTGGTGACAGAGTTTGGTTACATATCACCAAGGAAAGAATGAAAGGTGAAGGTAAAAATATTAAGCCTATCAGGTATGGTCCTTTTGAGATCTTGGAAAAGATTGGTACTAATGCTTTTCGCTTGAATTTACCTCCATACATGCAAATTTATTCACTTGTCAATGTTGAGAATCTTAAATTGTATGAGCCTCCTATGATCATGGATGAGGAAATTATCATGCCGATTCCTTCAATTGATGATATGGAACCTAAATATATGAATGAGCTGCAGGATGATGTTATTCTTGACAGAAATATAAGGACTTCACAAAGGGGTAATGCTGAGTACCTTCGAGTGGGGCTTAAAGGCATGCATCCTAGCAAAGCAAGATAGATGGAGATTGGAAAAGTGAGGGAGTTGCACCCTCACTTACTTACAAAATGATTCAGGCTTTTGGTGGTCCAAAAGCTCTCCAATGGGGAGGAATGATCCGGTGGATTATTCATCTTCAAATTACACTGATCCAATATGGTACAATGGTATTTAATCTATGGTTCAAAGAACATAACATATATTTTAACTCATATATAGTGCAACATACATATCACCTTTGCTGTGACATACGTCGCACCTACTGTGACATACGTCGCACATACTATGACAGACATGTCACACTTGCTATGATATATGTCGCACCTGTTGCGACATACGTCGCACCTGTTTCGACATACGTCGTACCTGCTGCGACATACGTCGCACCTACTGCAACAGACATATCACACTTGCTGCGACATTGTGAAGATAGTGGTGACATCAAACGGTTACATTATGTGTGACGCTATGGTATGATGCAACATATGTGCATAACGGTCATTGCAACGTGTTGTGAGTCAACATATGTGCATGGATTTGGTTGCAATGTTTCAGGAATATGGAACGTCGTGGTACCATAACGCTTGGGCAGTGATTTGGGCGAATTGCATGGTTCAGTTTTAGCATATGATTGTAACGTTGATAAAGAAGAGAACAGCTGTGGTCCGTTATGTCTCCTCTCACTAAGTGCTCAAATAGAGGATGCTAGCCACCATTGGAGGGGGAGAGACTCAGTTCGTTCAGAGCGCAGTACATTGTTTCTCTGTTATACGAAGATCGGAGAGTTTGCTGTAAAGTGTTCCGATGCTGTTACTGTGGAAGTTGACATTCTCTGTCATACTTTGGCTTTATTTTCCTTATGAAGGATGATTGTAATTTCCAGAGAAAGGTCTTAAATATTTTGTACAGCATTCTGTTTATAGTTGCTGAAGTTGTTTCTAGAACCATTTTGTACCATTTTTAAGAGATTAATTGTATCAGTACCCATTGGAGAGGGACCTGGAGATGTAGCCCAGTGAAGGGGGTGAACTCCGTTATCAACTTCTGTTTTGTGACTCTCTGATTCTGTGTTTCTTTTAGATCTGTTTATCAGTTTTGTTTTCCATCTATTTTTAGCATTTAATTTCTGTTCATGTTATTCCATTAATTCACCTGCTGAACGCATTCTTTTTAACACAGACTTTTAATGCACACAAGTTGAGGTCCGACGGATCATCATCACCCTCATCCTCATCCTCATCCTCATCATCATCATCATCGTTCATCACCCTCATCCTCATCATCACCATCATCATCATGATCGTTCATCATCCTTATCATCATCATCTTGATGAAATGTGCTTCTAATGGTGGTGTAAAAACTCTCTAGGTTTTTGTTGACTAGGATCTCACTATAAATTGGATGTTAAACAAGACCTAATTGTCAAATACTGCTACTCTCTAGTACCTTTATTTTCAGCATCTTTTTGGGAACTAAACATTATTGTTGATTCTCTTCCTAAAGCAAGTCAAATTCTGGAGGATATGGAGTTAGAAGAGATAATTGAAGGGCCCTATTTGGTTTCTTCCTTGTGATTCAAATAAAGGTGACATGTAATATATATGTATATATTTCACTATTTTGGCTGAGTTAGATAATCTTTTGGTTCATACAGTTTTTTGGATGTATAAGATTATGTGTGTTTTTGGATATTTTCTATAATAATATTATTATTATTTTTAGACAATTTTTGAAATTGGGATTTTTGACAATTTTTGGACAATTTTTGAAAGTGGCACATTTGCAAAGATCATGTAGTATTTTGTCTGCTGTTATCTATTGGGTTATTTTGATGAGATGGAATTAAAGGCCCGTGGTGTAACTAGGGTTACCAAGGTATGAGATGGAACTAGGGTTTGGTGAGCAATTTGCAAGTTAAGAGAGGGAACTAGAAACACATGATCACAAATACTTGCATGCACCAACTAGGCTTTCATGAACAACAATTTGCATGCTCCAACTAGGGTTACCAAGGTATGATATGGAACTAGGGTTTAGTGAGCAATCATGCAAGTTAGGAGAGGGAACTAGAAACACATGATCACCAATACTTGCATGCACCAACTAAGCTTTCATGAACACAAATTTGCATGCACCAACTAGGGTTTACTTCAACCAATTTAGGGTTTGTAGGGTACATGATGTATGTATGTATGGTATGATGAACTAGTATCATAGGGTATTGTAGGGTATGATACGATATATATTACACATGCATGGATGACTTAGTGTTAAATGGTACATATTTTCAGTATGTTATGTTATGGTACATGTTATTGTATCAGAGTATGGTATGATGTTAGTGTCGTAGGGTAATGTAGAGTATGTTATTGTGTGTATGTTAGAATTGTAGAGTATGTTAGTGTGTGTTACTATGTGTAAATTAGGGTATGTTATTGTATGTTAGAATTGTAGAGTATGTTAGTGTGTGTTACTATGTGTAAATTAGGGTATGTTATTGTATGTTAGAATTGTATGATGTTAAAAATTTGATGAGTCGTTTAAATTATTCCTTTAAGTATTGGAAATTCATTTAAGTTAGCACACATGCATGAACCACACATATCATGTTCCAAGACCAAGTCAACCATGATATCATGTTCCAAGATCAAGTCAACCATATATATGTATAAATTTGGACCTTGATTTATATTATATATGTATAGCAATAATGTTGTACAAAAATTGCCATGGCACATGGCCATAGTACAAAATAATGGATCAAAAAGTACATCTGTGTGTACATATGAACAAAAAGTTTACATATATGTACATGCCCCCTATACATTTTTTCTAGTTATCCCCCATTTTGCTACCACTGCCAAAGTCTTTGGAGAAGTGTAGCTTTCTTTTGTGACTGCTCACTGGTGATCCCCATCACTGAACAAGAGGGATAGGTCTCATTAGTGGAGATTGCAGAAAAAACAAATTTTGTAAGTTAATTTACCAACCTTTAAAAATTCTATGTACATTTGTTCAAATTCCAAAACCAAAATAACATTTCTACTTACTGTACGTGAGTAAGTAATAACGGGTCCTGGTGCCTCACTAACAGCGACCCTGATTGGGTGCTCTTCTTGCACCACTTGCTCACTATCAGGCTGCATATATATATATATATATATATGCCAATGTCAACAAATATACATGTACCTTGGGGGGAGAGAGGTTCACCAATTTGGGTCTCTTAAAGCACCAATTCAAAGAAAGATATATACACAAACGTACAAAGAAAGCGATCTACATAAACATACCTGCTGGATTGTCAAAGGTGGGCCACCAGTTTGGTGCTCTTCACACACTGGTGCCTCACTAGGGGCCTACATATAAAGTAACATATATATGTCAATTTCATATAAAATAGTGAATCAGAGACATATATACTACCTGGAAGGAAAATGATGAACTACCAAAGAAAGCAAAACATACATACCTAGCTGGGGGGAAGAGGTGGGTTGACAACAACCTCGCTTTGGTACTCTTCAAGAACCACTGTCACAATAGGTTCCTGCATAAAGTAACATATGTCAAAGTGATACAGGTTACAAAATGATTTTTGCAAAGAAAGCAAAACATAATTAAAAGCATATTTCAAATAATACTTGTGTCTGCGAATCTACCTCTGCATGAGAGGGAATAGGCTGCGATACAATATACTCATCATGGTCAACTTGCATAAAACATGTTGTATCAAAATTAGGATACATATTGAATGTTACAATCTATACTATAAATATGTAAATAAAGTTGACAAATTAACAAGTATAGTTCTTACCCCTATTGGTGAAGAACCAAACCCATAAGCAATATTGACAACCACATCAATGTTCTCAACGTTGATCGGCGGACTATGCGACTGTGCTGTGCCATGGGACACCAGCTGTATATTTGTTCACATAATTTGTTAGATAATTAAATAGAAATAAATTGTGAAACAATTGAACATTTTGACATGAAACAAAATATAATATGAAAATAATGAGTTTTACTTACAAAGCGAAGTAATCCATCGTCTCTGAAGTCAGAAGCAGGGCCGTAGCATATGCCTCCACATGATGTGCAAGGGTGTGGAGTAACACGATGCTGTGAAGACTTTGCATCTCCTCTATGATCTGTAGATGGGCCTGCCTTAGAAGTGCCAGCCCCTTGGTCTACATTGCCTTGGAAATCAGTCCCATGGTCAAGAAATGTATCTGCCATGTCAAATAATGCCTCCTGTGTATAATCAATCACAGGACCTATAGGAGGATATACCCAAGGGGGTTTTGGTGTGCGCGGTGGGTGTGGCACACAGTTAGGATCTGTCCTGGCACCTTCCCTATCTTGGGGCATCCCATGACAAACACCCTGTTTTCCTAAGAGATCGCAGTAGTTAACATGTTTCCCTAGGATGAATTCTACATACAACGTTTTAAGGAAATAAAATGGGATGTCCCTATTCCCATGGGGGTCTTCATCGAAGAACATATACCAACGATCCATCCAATTGTCCTTTATATTTGGTTCAATGCACTAGTCTATGGAAATGTGTGCTCGACTGGTGGGTGGAACCAATCCGGTGCTAGGGTCTTGGAATAATGAAAATAATTGGTCTTTTGTAATTTTAAGGGCTTTGATGTCTTTATGAGTCAATCCATTGGGAGTAGTATTACCTCCTGGATTCTCTGTACGAGGTAATGTTGTACAAAGCTCCTTGGGCATTGGGAATTTTGTTTGTTATTGTGTCTAAGGCATTGGCTAAAGACTCTCTCAAACGATCCCCCCTCTAATAGATGAGCTAAGGCGCCTCAATGACGCCAAGCGTGCAATAATCTGTGCATTTCTATCTTGTTCCTCCTCTAGGTTTGGGTTTGCATTTGGGTTAGGTTGTGGGTTAGGTTGTGAGTTAGGTTTTTGTGGGTTATTAGAGGGTGGTTTTTCCACATTGTGTTTTTCATTTGTGTTGTCTGTTAAGATTTAAACAAAAAACTACAAGTTATTTTACTTTTAATCATTATTTGATTGAACATTCAAATTTTTTTTTAAATTTGTTTAAAATAATTATAAAAACAATGAAATTATGGAAAAAATTAAAGAATGGAAGACTAAGTGAAAAGGATAATCTAGCATTTACCTGCCATTGGAGCAATCCACCTCGAACTCTACCTCAAAAAGCTAAAACGCAAATCGCACTTGCGGTTTTTTGTTGTCCCGATCTTGTACAGATGAAATTTGAGGGGCTTGCGGCCTCTGTTTTTTTTTTTTTTGCTTTTCAATATCACATATGCGATATATCGCACTTGCGATATTGAAAATTAAGGAACTAATATATATAGAAATATCAAACACATTTTTTTCTAGAAGATAATTGTTATCTCTAAGGTTGTTTCACCTGTTTATTTTTAAATTTTTGATTATGCTTTGTTTTTATTGTTTTTAATCTTGCTTTGTTTTATATTTTATGTTTGATTAATCACCATTAGGGTTTATTTCATTACCTAAAATCATCAAAATCTTCATTCATAATCCATGATCCCATACATGTGCAAGAAAGTGTATGTTATATGGTGAATTCTTATAGCTGGAAGCGTTTATCCAAACTGGCAGCATATTATGACATGGCAACATTATAAAAATGCACCCCTGTCCACGAAATCATGAGTTGTGTGGTGGCATTTATGGAAGAGAACACATGTTGTCATGTCAAAGTTGGAACAGTTCATGTAATGAGTACTTGTATTGATTGTGGCCAAAATCAAGTTAATGCACATTTTTCCCCAAAATTTATTTTATCATTATGCTGGTTAATTAAAGAAGGGTATTCGCAGGCCTGTTGGTCTATTTTCTATCTCCATTGGTGACGAGCAGCCTCATGCAGGGTTTCAGTTACTAGGGTTTGCTTTCAAACTCTATGTTCTTATTTCAGGGTTTGGATTACAATGCATATACTTCCCTGCATTCCGAAGCACGCAGTGACAGCACATATTTTCATGTTCAGGGCCATATAAGGAGAAGGCATCTCAAATATGCATTACTAACCGAGGCTTGAAGAGGCTCAGGGGGAAGCAATGGAGAAGAACATAGACTGGTTGCAGTCTAAGCTGGAACCTCTTGCAAAAGATCACTACTTTCTCTTTGATTTTTTGGGGCAGGTCGAGCTCTTCATTCTTCATTCAAATGCCAAAAATATCATTCTTGAAATGACCAGAAACATGGACTAATAGTCTTGCAGTAGTACACTTAGTTGATTCCCATATTTGTAGTGATATTGGGAAATATATCAGTGCTCTGCTACTGTCTTTGACAACAATGTTGCATCTAGAACTGCCACATATTAATGTATTATCCAAGATGGATCTTATTGAAAGTTATGGAAGGCTCGATTTTGCAGGACTTATCATATTTACAACAACATATAGATCAGGATCCTCGTTCTGCTAAATACAGAAAACTTATGAAGGCATTGTGTGAAGTAATTGAAGACTTTTCCTTGGTTAGTTTTGCAACCTTGGACATCCGGGACAAGGAGAATGTTGGGAATTTTGTTAAGCTTATCGATAAAACCAACACATATGTCAACTAGCATGCTACCTCAAAAGATACTTGAAACACCTGCAGGTGCCAGTGTTGATCATGTATTGCCCACATCAAATGGGGTCAGGGACATATACTATAAAGATCAGGTACTCGATCTAAAATCTTTGACATGGTCCAAAGTAGATACGAAGATGGCATCCGAGATTCCCGATTTTGAGGGATTCATTTTTATTTTCAATCTCTTTGGTAAAGGCATTAAAGAAGGGTGAAACTGTAACTATAGAAGTGCTTTCAGTCTTCATGCATTCAGTGAAGCCTTTCCCTAAAGACATATCCTAGGAACAAACGCAGCTTGTTCTTTATTGTGATAGTGCCTAATTTCTTTCTCCCTATGCAGTGAAAGTGCAAACTACAACCATCAAGACTCCAAGTTCTAGAATAGAATCATATTCTAAAGTTGATCCCACAAAATTGGTGGATACAGAACTTAAGTATGGTCCATATGAGAATCTTGCTGCATATTCATTTTCACCTTTATTTTTCACTTTGAAGATAACCAACCATTTGCGGTTGTCAAGGAGCTGGTCCGAGAAATAGAAATTTTGCATTGGGGAAATGTTCAAATAACTGAAAATTATCATCTTTTTCATGGGGGTGCTCGAATCAAAGGTGGATTTTTCAAGGATTGAATACCAAGCAAGATCCAATGCTAGAGGTGCATCATCTTTTAAAAAGTCTAGTGGCAAGACTACCGCCTTGAGCACATTCGGTTTATCACCGAGAAGAAATAGGGAACATTTATACCTCACATTTGACAGTGCTTCCAGTGATTCCAGATTTCAAGGAGTTGAGTTAGCAATTTGATCTCATCATCTCCAGACTATTAAGGATTTGGTCAATTTCTTCTAGCAGCATTTAAGCATATAATGATACAGATGGCAAACACCTAAAAAAAAAGAATTATTTTTATATTTGATGGCTGTTAAAAGTTCAATGGTTTCCATATTTCCATGCATCGAATCAGCATTTCAACAACTAACCTTACAGGTGGCAGACCTCATCGAAGAGGCATAGGACCAAATAGTTTCAGATTTCTTGTAACTAGTTGTAATTAAGTTAGCAATAGTGAGTTAATGTAAAGGATATAAATTCTAGAATTGTTCATTGTATAGAGGGGAGGTCTCGAGCAGGGGACTGGAGGTTGGAAATTTTGGAGAATGCAAGCCCTGTGTGGAACATTGCCTGTATGACATAGACATTATGCAACTTTTGTACAGGTTCTATTTTTGAATGAAACATGATGATGATTTGCTTCTGTATGTTATGAATTGGTTTTTCTGATAATTTTGTTATGCACATGGTCCATTACATCCCATTGCACTAATTCTTATTGGGAAATACAATTATCCTTACACTGTAGAAAATAGAGGCAGTTTCACTTCTTGTCTTTATGATCATAGTAACCTTGATATTGAACTGTGCATTTTGTCTTATGTTATACATTTCCTGTGGATTACCTTGCAGCTCTGATTTTACACCAGCCTGCATTTTCATCAATGCTTTGATTTTCTTACAAATACTTATATTATACTAGTGTGTGATATATGTACCAGCTTAGTTTATTGTAAACTGTGTGATGCTTTTTTACAGCTTTGATTTCATACCAGTTTAGTCCACTTATAATTGTGTGATCTGTACAAACAGCTTTGATTTTATATTAGCCTATTTCTTCAATCATTGTTTGATTTCACTTACAGATTTCATATTATATTAGCCTAGTTCTTTATAGTTCCATTAGCCTTGGTTTCATACCAGCTTATGTTTTCAGTTTGATTTCATTTGATTTGTACATTTTTAAACAAGATTTCCTTAAGCTTGAATCCCGTAGTCTAGGTTCAACTTTAGGGATAACATCTTTTGGCGCCATTGCCAAGGACAGACAAAGGAAAGGATATCTTCCATGGGAAAGAATGACAAAGATCAGACCCAGCTCTTGATGGTGGACAGGAGTAGGGCATTAGTTAGACTATAGATTTACTCACCGGGCGACTCCATGTTTGAAGAATCCAGAGGTGATTTTACAAGATGTCTAAGCATTTTGAAACCATGTTGGCACAGAGATTTGCTTCACTCAATTTCTCAAATGTTTCTGGCTTTCCAAATATAGTACCTATCATTGATGAATGGGAAGGTGTTCTTCCACGATTCCAAGAAAATGAATAGGACAATCCAGCACATCATGTAATTAAATTTCATCAATACATGGATTAGCTGAGTATACATCATGAAGATGTATTGATGATAATTATTATGTATTCATTAGATGGTCCTGCGAGACAATGGTACAGAACTCTTCCTCCTTCCAGTATTTCCTCATTGAAATATTTTCATGATGCATTTTATTCATATTGTAAGAGGATTTACCCAGCTGAGTGCCTTGTTGAGGATTGTTGTAGGGGATATGCCTTATATATGCAAGGTTTAGAAGCAGATTTTTCCAGTAGTGAAGATGAAGCCGGTGGTTATGATATGAAGAAGGAAGAAGATCTATTATCTTCCTCTAATTCTGTTTTACAACAAGAAATTTTTCAAAATTATGATATTAATGTTGATGATGGCATCGTAGAACAAAAATCTTCATCTTTAGAAATCGATCAGAATGCTCCATTTTATGATGAAGACATTGAAGTTCTAGATTTGGATCAGCATCAGCCGATTCACTCTAAAGGTATCCCAATCTATGATGAGTATTCGAATGAAAAAGAGCAGATCCTTGCATCACCTTTTGTTGATTTGAGGGGCAACCAACAGGTGTATGACAACTATGAATTAAATTTTGATGAGGAACAACATTGTGTGGAAATCAACCATCCTGAATCTATAGAAGACATTGAGCAGCCATATTTGCAATTCAATTTGCAGGTAGCTGAAAGTGGCATCCATTATGAGGAAAAGAATATACAAACATATTTTGATCTTCAGCAAAAGGTATTTCCTTATAGCTTCATTGATACATTTGTTGATTATATGGATTCTTTGAGCAGCTCAAATGTTAGATTGTTTTTGTCAAATGGAGGTTGGATTTTCCCTTCTTTTGAAACGAATTTTGATATTCCATGCGTTGCTTTATTCGTCATCTCAAAATCAGAAGTTTTACCAGTTAGTCAAATATTTGTATGGCTTCATTGGAAGCATGATTTTACCTGATCAAAAGAAAGCAGATGATTAGAATAGAAGCTGTAAATAAATAAGATTGAGGCTTCAAGCATTCCTTTAAGGTTTGTACAGTATGATCAGGATTAGTCAATTTGCAGAGTAGTTTAAAGATTTAGTCAGCAGTTGGTTTCCAAGTTTTTTTTTTAAGTAGCAGAGATGTGTGATGAAGACTCCAGCCCAATGAAATAAAAAGGCACCTGGTCAGCATGTTCTCAAAGTTTCTCAGGAAAACTTTGTCCCCAGACGGAGCCAGATGTTATCTCTAAGGTTGTTTCACCTGTTTATTTTTAAATTTTTTATTATGCTTTGTTTTTATTATTTTTAATCTTGCTTTGTTTTATATTTTATGTTTGATTGATCACCATTAGGGTTTCTTTCATTACCTAAAATCATCAAAAGCTTCATTCATAAGCCATGAGCCCATATATGTGCAAGAAAGTGTATGTTATATGGTGAATTCTTACAACTAGCAGCGTTTATCCAAATTGGCAGCATATTATGACCTGGCAGCATTATAAAAATGCACCCCTGTCCACGAAATCATGAGTTGTGTGGTGGCATTTATGGAAGAGAACACATGTTGTCATGTCAAAGTTGGAACAGTTCATGTAATGAGTACTTGTATTGATCGTGGCCATAATCAAGTTAATGCACATTTTTCCCCAAAATTTCTTTGATCATTCTATTGGTTAATTGAAGAAGGGTATTTGCAGGCCAGTTGGTCTATTGTCTATCTCCATTGGTGACGAGCAGCCTCATGCAGGGTTTCAGTGACTAGGGTTTGCTTTCAAACTCTATGTTCTTGTTTCAGGGTTTGGATTACAATGCATATACTTCCCTGCATTCCGAAGCACGCAGTTACAGCACAGATTTTCATGTTCAGGGCCATATAAGGCGAAGGCATCTTAAATATGCATTACTAACTGAGGCTTGAAGAGGCTCAGGGGGAAGCAATGGAGAAGAACATAGACTGGTTGCAGTCTAAGCTGGAACCTCTTGCAAAAGATCACTACTTTCTCTTTGATTTTTCGGGGCAGGTCGAGCTCTTCATTCTTCATGCAAATGCCAAAAATATCATTCTTGAAATGACCAGAAAGATGGACTAACAGTATTGCAGCAGTACACTTAGTTGATGCCCATCTTTGTAGTGATATTGGGAAATATATCAGTGCTCTGCTGCTATCTTTCACAACAATGTTGCATCTAGAACTGCCACATATTAATGTATTATCCAAGATGGATCTTATTGAAAGTTATGTAAGGCTCGATTTTGCAGGACTTATCATATTTACAACAACATATATATCAGGATCCTCGTTCTGCTAAATACAAAAAACTTACGAAGGCATTGTGTGAAGTGATTGAAGACTTTTCCTTGGTTAGTTTTGCAACCTTGGACATCTAGGACAAGGAGAATGTTGGGAACTTTGTTAAGCTTATCGATAAAACCAACACATATGTCAACTAGCATGCTACCTCAAAAGATACTTGAAACACCTGCAGGTGCCAGTGTTGATCCTGTATTTCCCACATCAAATGGGGCCAGCGACATAGACTATAAAGATCAGGTACTCGATCTAAAATATTTGACGTGGTCCAAACTAGATACGAAGATGGCATCCGAGATTCCCGATTTTGAGGGATTCATTTTTATTTTCAATCTCTTTGGTAAAGGCATTAAATAAGGGTGAAACTGTAACTATAGAAGTGCTTTCAGTCTTCATGCATTCAGTGAATCCTTTCCCTGAAGAGATATCCCAGGAAAAAATGCAGCTTGTTCTTTATTGTGATAGTGCCTAATTTCTTTCTCCGTATGCAGTGAAAGTGCAAATTGCAACCATCAAAACTCCAAGTTCTAGAATAGAATCGTATTCTAAATTTGATCCCACAAAATTGGTGGATACAGAACTTAAGTATGGTCCATATGAGAATCTTGCTGCATATTCATTTTCACCTTTATTTTTCACTTTGAAGATAACCAACCATTTGCGGTTGTCAAGGAGCTGGTACGAGAAATAGAAATTTTGCATTGGGGAAATGTTCAAATAATTGAAAATTATCATCTTTTTCATGGGGGTGCTCGAATCAAAGGTGGATTTTTCAAGGATTGAATACCAAGCAAGATCCAATGCTAGAGGAGGTGCATCATCTTTTAAAAATTCTAGTGGCAAGACTACCACCTCGAGCACATTCAGTTTATCACCGAGATGAAATAGGGAACATTTCTACCTCACATTTGATAGCGCTTCCAGTGATTCCAGATTTGAAGGAGTTGAGTTAGCAATTTGATCTCATCATCTCCAGACTATTAAGGATTTGGTCAATATCTTCCAGTAGCATTTAAGCATATAATGATACAGATGGCAGACACCTAAAAACAAATAATTATTTTTATATTTGATGGCTGTTAAAAGTTCAATGGTTTCCATATTTCCAGGCATCGAATCAGCATTTCAGCAACTAACCTTACAGGTGGCAGACGTCATCGAAGAGGCAGAGGACCAAATAGTTTTAGATTTCTTGTAACTAGTTGTAATTAAGTTAGCAATAGTGAGTTAATGTAAAGGATATAAATTCTAGAATTGTTCATTGTATAGAGGGGAGGTCTCGAGCAGGGGACTGGAGGTTGGCAATTTTGGAGAATGCAAGCCCTGTGTGGAGCATTGCCTATATGACATAGACATTATGCAGCTTCTGTACAGGTTCTACTTTTGAATGAAACATGATGATGATTTGCTTATGTATGTTATGAATTGGTTTTTCTGATAATTTTGTTATGCATATGGTCCATTACATCCCATTGCACTAATTCTTATTGGGAAATACAATTATCCTTACACTGTAGAAAACAGAGGCAGTTTCACTTCTTGTCTTTATGATCATAGTAAACTTGATATTGAACTGTGCATTTTGTCTTATGTTATACATTTCCTGTGGATTACCTTGCAGCTCTGATTTTACACCAGCCTTCATTTTCATCAATGCTTTGATTTTCTTACAAATACTTATATTATACCAGTGTGTGATATATATACCATCTTAGTTTATTGTAAACTGTGTGATGCTTTTTTACAGCTTTGATTTCATACCAGTTTAGTCCACTTATAATTGTGTGATCTGTACAAACAGCTTTGATTTTATATTAGCCTATTTCTTCAATCATTGTTTGATTTCACTTACAGATTTCATATTATATTAGCCTAGTTCTTTATAGTTCCGTTAGACTTGGTTTCATACCAGCTTATGTTTTCAGTTTGATTTCATTTGATTTGTACATTTTTAAACAAGATTTCCTTAAGCTTGAATCCCGTAGTATAGGTTCAACTTTAGGGATAACAATAATATTGAAGGAATCTTTAGAAAAGTGGAATTAAATAATCTAAAAGAATTAGAAGGGAGAAGGGATTTTGTTGGGAAAGAGGAAATAGAATGCAAGTTGAAGAAGTAGATCAAATTGGTTAGCAAAAGGGGATCATAATACAAAATTATTTCAAATTTATGCTAAACATATAAAAATAATTCATACATTTAGGAAAATAAAAACATGGAGGGGTTTGGAGTAATTTTTTTTGGAGAAATATCATATACAAGAGTAAATTGTTTTAGTAACTTCCAAGAACATTTAAGGGAAAATATTGTTGAAATATTGAATATTGTCTCTTTGTTTTTGAAAATGATGGAGGATAAGGGAAATAAGGATTTGAAAGATGATGTTACAAAGGAAGAACTCAATTTTTTCCTAATATCTCCATTCAAGAAGGAAAAGGATCCAAGCTCAGCTGGGTGGAGAATAAAATTTTATTTGTGTTTCTTTGAGATGATAGAAGATTATAATAAGAAGAATTAAAGAATTGGAAAGTCTTAGGGGAACTATATTTTATCTTTATAGAAATTATCTCAAAGAAAAATAACCCATATCTTTGTGTCACCTCGGTATCTAAGATAATAGAACATATTTTGGCTAATGGATTAAAAAGTAAGAAACACTATATTGCATGCTTTTTTATCAAGGGTAATATGTGGTATCATTTGTGTATATTTTCTAAGCAGGTTGTGGAGATCCATTATTAGCCATATGTACTATGCAATGTTAACATACTACTTTGTGGAGATAATATCACTATTTTTTTATTATTTAATAGCATTGATCATTATTTCCCTTTGCACATACTTCTTTCAACTTACAAGCACTAAATATCTTATGGTATGTAAGAAACATTTCTGAGTCCTCTTACATTCCTTGTTCTATCCAGATATAATTCAATTGGAAGAATTCATGATACAATACCAAATGGATTATTGTGTATTAATAGCTCATATGTTAATGAAGAACAATTTAGGCTTGCCTATCTACTAGTTGATGGAAGGTTGGAAAGAGTAGGAAGGATGAAAAGAGTGTCATTCAAAGCTCATTATACTATGGAGGCTATGAGAAATTATATGATTGATCTTGTTTCTTCTGAGATTACAATATTGGCACAAACATTCTATTCAAGCAAACTCGAATAGAACAATATATATAATTCACATTTTTCATTTAGGCCATATTGTTTTGTATGAACAATAAATTCTAGGAAAATCTACAGATATGTTTTGGACCTTGCTATTGTAGTCCATCCAATGCAAATATCAAAATGAAATTGATTGATTGGGTGTTGTCGGAAGTAGGAAACCTTCATTGGGAAGGTAGTGGAAGAAGAGAGTGAGATGGAATGGTTGTTGAATGGTTACTCTAAAATCATGGATTTTGATCTCTACATTTTGAATATCTTTAGATCATATATCCTCCACAATGGTTTCTTTATAAAACCTAAAAAATACAACCTACTCATATCATCCCATGAACCATCAACTTTAATGAAGAAAGATTGAAGCATGAAACAAGGAACCAACATGATGTATGGATGCAAGGTACCAACATGATGCATGGATGGGTATCATTAGTATGGATATGTATCAACCATGTCTTCCACATCGATTATCATCATTTAACAATCCTTCCAACAATAATGTTAAATATCGCATATGTGATATGCAACATTACAAAACGCATACGCGATATGTTTTCACGAACCTTAGCCTTGTGTTTGGGCTTGGGTTATTCCAAACGTACCATCAATAACACATATGCGTTCTTGATTTGCACTTCGGAAGTGCGTTTCTGATTTCCTAAGTGGCACCAAAAAGTGGAACCAACTTCATGTGAGCGCCCTTCTATTAATAAAATAAGAGATTACAATAGTGACAACCTCTGTCGGCACGTCTATGAACTAGAGAAACCGAGTCCTCCACCTGGGCCTCCACCACCTCAATCCTCCATCACTCGATAGCAAGCTCACAAGCACAAGAAAGCTTGGGAAGAACACAAAGTGCTCCAAAGGGACAAAGGGATGTAGACTAAAGTATATGCAAACTATGGCAACAATGGACTATAGTTTACTTGCTCTTCAATTCCTCATCTTCAATGTATCCAAGTGGTTCCTTATATAGCACTCCAAGAGGGTAATGGAGGGTCAAATCTGAGCATTCTCAAGGAATTTGGAAGGCCAAGAGTCAAGTTATTCGAACTCCTATGAGGAAAACTCCAAAACCATTTGGACTTATGCACACATCCTGATGTATGCGGGTTTGAGGTCAAAATTCATGTGTACACGTGAGTATGGGATTAAAAGTCGCATACAACAATAAAAATGGGTTTTTAAGGGATGGACTTGATAATCAAAGGATAATATGAGTCCATGGGGTCTAAAGACTCTGCAAAGAGACATGGAAGGCCATAAATATGTGATCAACCATGTGTGGTAAAATCAGCTATAACAGATGCCCCCTAATGCTTGAGGTTAGAGGGGTAACATGATGGCCAAAATACTTATAAAATCCATCCCAAAAGTGGATTAATGAAGACCCAGGTGGAAGAACCAGCCACTCATCAGTACAATACAATGATAAATATATCAATATGACTGCAAATACAAAGAGAAGTCCCAGATACATAAGATTACAATGGACATGAATAGGTATGATATACAAAATGTGACATGTGTGGTCATCTCCACGTACAATATACACTAGATCAGAATCTCCATAGTGGATGAATATGTACAATAGATAGAGATCTCCATAATGGCTAAAGATACACAATGGACTAAGATCTCCACAATAACTAAAGATGTCTGATATACACTAGAATCAAATCACGAGAGCTGAAATATCATGAACACTGGCACGATCAAGGAGGTAGCATATATGGAATGCCACCAAGCTGAAAGGTATTCTACATGAAACGCTATGAGTACATGTCCTAGTATGTGAATAGATGTGTCAAGGTCGAACTTAGTAGTCCATCATCTAATTATCGGTCATTTATGTATACTACTAACAGACGTGAGATAGCCCACCAATAATGAAAATGGGAATCAAGGTATAGAGTGCAATATAACAAGTGTGAATAGATGTGTTGAGGTCGAACACTTGGAAGAATCCATCGATCAAGGGACATTGATGTATTCCAAAAACTTTCGATGGTGAGAGAACCTACCATTGATGACTCTAAGTCTCAAGGAACTTAAATGACTCTAGACTCCTATTCCAGAATAAATGATCTGATGTCGATGGAATGAAATCCACTGGAAGGAGGGAATTAAGGCATTCCCCATCAACTAACATGAGGTACTCAACAACGTTGTATAATGTGGAAGAACAAGATGTGCATGAACCAGTAACAATACTGGGAATGGTCGACATGCAAAGTCAAGATATCTAAGGAATGGCCGACTCAGGCTTCAAATTCCTTAGAACAAGAGCATAAAGGCAAATGGTGACTAAAGGTAGGAAGCATGGACTCGATATAAAAACTTGGATATATCTATGACACAGGAGGAATCAACAGAGGCTTCATAGGGACTGGAAGCTTAACCAGTCGGTGGAGATAAAATCAGAGTAACGAGTACAACTGCTAAATTCAAATTAATACCCAACCAATGGATATAATATACAGTGATATGTTTGAAGGTGACATGACTCAACTGTTGCCAAAGATAACATCTTTTCCTGTCTAGATTTTTGGTTTTTTTTTATTTTTTTGGACTTTTTCAGATATTTTGAAAAGTTGGAGAAAGAATAAAAGTTATTTATAGTACAAATATAGGAGGAGAAGAGTGCCAGGGGACAAGAAAAACTAGTTCCAAGAAATTGAACATGCCTATGCTCAATGCAAGGATATATGTGCAGGATAATGACACTCAGGGGAAGGTCTCCTCCCGGTAAAAGGGATGATCAAGCTGCAAAAGATATATAAAAAGGCTCTGCTTGAATAGACATGAGACAAGCTTGGGATATATGGCTAATAACTCAAAGTCAGGGAGTCGACATAAATCTCAAGAAGGAAAGCAAAACTCATGAAAATGCAATTACAACTTGATATATACAAAGGAATCCCAAGGGAAATGGCCAACATAAAGTTCAATAGGAGTATGAAGCTCTTGCTCAAAGACATGGAGAGACTAAAAGGACTCCCACAACCTAAAGGAGAAATGTCAGCATGGTCACCAAATGCAATATGGGATATAACTAGGGTACCCATGTATGGGAAAGCTCTACCATTCACACAATGCCACTTCTAATAACAATAAGAAGGTTCTGTGAGACCATGGAATGGGTTCGTACCTAAGGTTAATATGAAATGGTCAAAAGGTCATGAAAAATGAAAGCGTATGTGAAATCCAAACCTATATGCCAGTTTAGACATGATACCTATAATAGACACGAACGGGTCGAAGTCTCAGGCAAACCACACTCAAAACGGGCTCCTACAACATCATATTAGTCCAAATGGTCCAAAATTGTCAGAAATGATAAAAAACTATAGGAAGTGGGTAAAATTTTTTTAAAAGTTTTCTATAAAATATTGAAAAATTAAAAAATTTCATACCATTTGAAAATTCACCCACCATAGTGCATTTGTGTCCAGAATTTCAAGAGTTGATTCCAGGAGCATCATCTGAATAAATCACTCCACGTTTGGTCAAGGTAATTACCCAAGCCCTTCTCTTTCACTTTCATGCAATTTTTTTTAATTTTAATGGTCAATGTTTTTGTTTAGGCCACCCCAAAATGTGTGTTTCAGCCCACGCAGAAATCGAGTCTTTATCCACATATAGGGCTAGGTATACACAAAAAATACCATAGTACCCATGTACATACGCGACTGTTCTCAAAATAGTCACGTATAGGGACGTAAATGTGATTTTCAAAGTGAAATATTGATGAAACTCAAAACGTTTTGTGTAGGATGGTGCTAAAATGGAGAGAGAGGGAACATGGCGATGTTGAGGAGGCAGTACAAGGATATATGATGGATCAACAAGCATTGAGGGCTTGTTTGTTGTATAAATTTTGGCACCTTGGCAGCTTAAGAGCCAAGCCAACACTACTCCAGTTGCTGGTAGACTATTGGGATCTAGATTTTGAAAGCTTCCAGTTGGATGGGATGTCACATAGTATTGAGGTTGAGGACATATATTTTATCACAGGTTTTTCCTAATGAGGGGAGGTGGTGAACCTCCGATCCCGTGGGATAGGAGGTGGGCTGACTATAGAGGAATACATAGTTGTGTATTTCCTTCCCAATACAGAGAAGGTTGGGAGTCAAATCTCAACAAATGTAGTTCGGAACCTAGGGCGGAAAGCCATACTATTAGAATTAGGTAGTATCACAGGTTTTGCATCACTCCACTAGGCCTTAAGGCCACTGATGTTCTATATATTAGAGTGTATATGACCTACGATATATGACTGGAGTGCCTCACTGCTAAGCAACATGAAGCAGCAACTCAGTGACTATAAGATGGGTAGGGTACATAAATTTGGGTTCAACAGTATATTGAGTGCATTCTTTTTTTAGATGGTATCAGGGCTAAGCCCTATATTTGACATTGCTCCACACAGATTTAGGGATCCATATCAGCTGCGCTGGGCCAATGTCATGTGGAGATTGGGTGGAGGAAGAGTGACCAAACCCTTCTTCCTCTAGTGGTGGAGATAGATCATCGCCATAGATGACTACCCCTATGCCAGGATAGACTTCCATGGAGATCCAGATATGAAGCTACCATCAGGATCAGCATATGGAGACATAGGTAAGGAATCCCAACTCACTTTTGTTTTTTTTTAGTTATTAATTTTTTTTGTATTTTTTGATATATGAAATCAAAAGACATGTTTTGGTGTGACAACACATAAGGAAACTTTGTCATGTACATGCATATGTGGGACCACGAAGGCTAGAAGGATTTCCTTCTCATCGACAAAGGGTAACAGGCGACAATATTATGGGTGTGGATGTGGAGCGGACACTCCAAATAATTCACACAAACGTCATTCGCTTGACACACAGGGTTCCCATGGCGCAAGTCAAGGAATTGCTTTAGGCTGTGCAGTGCCAAGTGGGTGGAGTACCATGATCATGGGTTCTATTATTCCACCGACTAGCTAGAGCCATGGTGTGCTACCATTATCAACACCCTCCTCCACCTTAGGCTTAGATACTTAGGTGTATATTTTGTATGACCGTGTAGAATATTTTGGTCACTCGAAAGCCCCAATTTGTATATGACACTTATGTATTATGATGTCACCTTTTTTGGACTTAATGAAAAAATATTTATTGATGATCGATTATTTATTCTATTTACATGTGTAAAATTTGTTTGTGAAATGCTTATGGTCTATGAAACAAATGCCAATCTAGCACATAGTTAGGATATGAATCAGCAACTTGATTAAAATTTCTCGGAATGTGAAGGTATGTTATACTCTCAAATTATCGTTCTAGTAATCTTACACACAAGAACCTTTGTAACAATGTCGGATCCCTAATCCGATACAAGCCATTAAGCTATGAAACCACTAACTGGGAATCAAGACATTCCTCAAGAAAAAGAACACCATGTCAAATGGAATCCCACAATAACTCAATAATGACACTATATTCAACAACATTGTTCGACGAAGGTTGTAAACATACGCCTCGTAAAGACAGCACTTGACCCGTAGGAGTATAGATCACCCATGTAGCCAAAGGTGAGTTTCGAGTGTGGCGGCTAGCACCATGAGTGAATCCTATGTGAAAAAAATATTCGATCGAAATCTGGCATAAAAAACGAAAGCTAATCAACAAACCCGATCACCATAAGAAGACCTAACTATGAAATGCAAAAAAGTACAATAATATACAAAAATTCAGCCCTAGATGAAGATCATGCATAGTACTTTTTAATATAGAGCCCATTTCTAAGCTCCGCCAAGGATTCCCCTTCATAATCCACCAACTCATAGGAACCCTTCTCTAAGACACACTTAGCCACGTAAGGACCATGCTACATCGGGTTGAAATTTTCTGTCCCCATGGGTTCCTTAGCTTGATCCCACAAAAGGATAAAGTCACCTTCACTAAAATTCCTAGGATGGGAAGACTTATCATACTGTACCTTAACATGATGCTTATTAACCTCAAGAGCCACTAAAGCATCTTGACGCTACTTATCATGCTTCTCCAAGTGGACAAGTTGTTCTTCCAATGAGGAAGTCTCTGGTAAAAGCTCCACAGCTAGTTTCAAAGAAGGGATTTCACATTCAACCAGTAATACTGAATCCACCCTATGCACAAGTTGATCGAGAGAAAAACTGGTGGCAATATTAACCGCGGTTATATAGGCCCACAAAGCAGGATACAACTTGATATTCCAATTATTCTTGCTTTGTGCGATGGTTCATTGGAGAATGGACTTAAGTGAATTGTTCACTACTTCAACCTGTCCATTCACTTGAGGGTAATAAGAAGAGGAGTTCTCTTTCTTATATCCTAAATTTGAAGACAACTCTTCCATCATTTTGTTCTGAAAGTGTCTACCATGGTCAGTGACAAGCTCCCTCAGAATGCCACACTAGGTGATAATATGGTTAAATATGAAATGTGCGATTGTTTCACCTTTGGATTTGATGGTAGGCATATCCTCTGCCCATTTTGTGAAATAATCCATAGCTACAATAATACGATGGTGCCCTTCAATTGAAGCTGGGTTACAATCCATAAAATAAACCCCCCACTTTGTAACCAGGAATATTTCACCTTCTGCGGACAGAACTTGTTCCTTTGGTCTGAATGGTTCAAATCCAGAACAAATGAGTGAACGATAAAGGATGAATACCTTCCCTGGATGTCGTAGACCCCTGGAATGTTGCTTCGATAGTGAACCTGTGTACCTATAAACATATCAAACATGCAAACACGTCAAATCTACCAGAACATCATCTACTTATCCATGTTATTGACTAAGGAATCTAACAACATGTACATGTGAAATCAAAACAACAGTAATGTGGGATGGAAATCATCTTTGCATTAAAGATGTATGGAGAAGCTTACAACAATTCCCTTAGTGTTAATATACATCTCCATGAAACAAACACTTCGTCCCCATAAGCTCCAACTTTTCTCTCTATGCTCTCCAATAGCTTGGGCTAAGTGGTCAATCCAACAGCATAAAAATACCTCTATAGTTGCCCCCCTCAACTATGGACATGAGCTTGTATTTATAAGGCTCAATGGATAGGGATAGTTGAGAGATTTGTGGATGAGGTGGCTCCAAGATCCTATGATGGGGGATCTCAAGCTCAACTGACCCACAATGATAGGGATAAGGGAGGACACGAGGCTCATGATATAGAAGCCTTAAGAAACTTCTATTTTTCCCATTTTACCTAGGGTGCCACTTTTCTTCTCTTATGATAGAGAAGTTTATATGAGAAACACTTATGGACCAAAGACCACAGGCAGTGGCACCGCTTATGGAAAATAGGATACAAGCGGTGCGAGCAAGGTACCGCTCATGGGACACAAGGAAAGCGTGGTGTTGAGTTTTTTCATGTAGAATTGACAAACAGAGTAGGTTTCCACTCTAAGTGCTGAGATTAAAGAAAAACATGGAATTTAAGGGTCTTATCACATGGTGGTGATAGGATTTGCGTATAACATAATGCCCCCCAAAGCATGAGACTTAGGGGGGATACGATAAACGAGAGCTTTGAGAGAACAAGTTGTCACTTCGAGGTGAAAATGTTAGCTCGATCAGAGGATGTCGTCTAGTATGAATCTATAGTACATCAATATTTTGACTCATAGACAAAAGTAACCAACTCATGGCTGCAGACCAATACAATGCAGATCCATGGGAGGAATAAACAAGCATGGCTACTAGAATATAGCATAGCTCCATGTGATAGAGGACTCAAAATTGGACATAGCTACCAGACATACAACATAGATTTATGTCATACAGACAAAAATTTGAGCAAATCCATGACCATACAAATGTGGATCCATGCTAGATATACAAAACTCCATCGCAACCTGGGGAAAGTAATGAGCGCTAAACAAATACGCGGGGTCTTCATCTCGTCTTCCACAAAGTATGATTCTATCCATGTGATTACAATGATCTAAAGTCAAACATAGTAGAAACCACTTGATTACTGGTCAATGATGTGAAGCATTAACAAGTTCGAGGGAGATCACCATTGATGTCAATGATTCCCAAGGTACGCTAGTACAATCTACTGAGTGTGAATAGATGTCCTGATGTTGAACACCCAATTGATTCTATCGATCAAAGGTCAATGATGTGAACCTATGTCGAGAGTGAGAGAATCTATCATTAAGGCATACAGATCTCAAGGTACTAAGATTTTGTTTCTAAGTCTATTTCCTGGATAATGAGCTAATGTCGATGGGGATAGTTAGGTCGAAGGAGGGCCATGATGAGTCCCACATCGATGACACAAAACTTGAAACATAGTTCTAGAATGATATGAATGTAGTAACAACAATATTGACTCAAAAGTACTAACACAGAGACTGTTTTGACTACAGAGGTAAACTTCTTCAACTTCCCTTTAAACATCGGGCGGCACGACACAAGACTTGGCAGCATTACTAAACGGGACATACTCACAATGCGACAATGGACAATGCATTCTTTTGAAAGACTCAAAGGAGTGGCATGACTCATGAAAGTGGATCATCATGGAGATCAGCTGAATACCCAATTGACTGAAATGATATGCAGACAAGTGCCATGTTCAAAGGTAATGACAAACTAATACCATTTATTTGCAAAAATGATTCCCTTCCCTTTTCCCCATCATGATTGATGAGTTCCTCTTTTTAGTTTTACAAGTTCAAAGAGGGTAACAAACACTCGGTATAGTTCATCTGAAGACAAGTCCAAACTCATATGTTTTAAGAACCTGAGAGAAGAGGGGTTCGTTCCCAAAAACGGGTCTCTCAATGTGTGATTTAACGAGTCCAATGAAAGAAAAATCGGTATCGTTCATGTTTAGAGAGTCTGAACGACTATGATTTAGTCCCTAAGGACTGAAAAAGTATAAAACAATACCTTAGAGAACTCTTCCAGTCATGATTGGCTGGAGTGTTCCTTTTTCATAAATATTCTATCCGAATCGAAAAAGAGATAACACACCGTTGGAGAGACGACTCTTCAAATATTTTAATGAGCATGAAGAAGACAAGATCGCTCAATGGTCTTTTCATATTTAAGGAGCTCGAAAAGAGTTTAAAGAAGACTCTATTAGAATTTTTCATATTTGAATCCAGAGCACGAAAAAGTAATAACTAAGCTCAAACCAAATTTCATGTTTTAGCCAGAGCATGAATAATGACCAGTAAGCTCAACACTATCTTACTGTTTTTAACGAGCTTCAATATCAGTTGAAAGAATGCTGGAAGATTGGTTTCATTTTTATGCAAACTTGAAACCAATGGGTAAACTATGCTTGAAAAATCCCATTAACATGATATACAGAGGTTGGAATCTTTCCCCCAGCATGATTGCTAGCGAATCTTACCCCTAACATGATTGCTAGGGGCTCGACATGCCCCCCAAGCTTCATTTTTTTTTTATGATTCTTATTCCATACCCAACCTAAAAACCTGGTTACAGATGTGAAAATGTTCACCAAGGAGGTAGGAAGAACGAGAATCAGGTAGGTGGAAAGAAGGTTCAAGTTCTAACACTAAAGGGAAGACTCGACTCAAGGGAAGGGGATCTGTTTCATTTTTACACAAGCTTGAAACAGAAGGTAACTATGCTTGGAACATGGTCTCATTTTATGCAAGCTTGAAACCAAAAGGTAAACTATGCTTAAGAAAATCCATTTCATTTTTTAACGAGCTTGACATAGAATGGGAACTTTGCTCACAAGGATCTGTTTAATTTTTTAATGAGCTTGACACAGAATGGGAACTTTTCTCACCACATGGTTTCATTTTTATGCAAGATTGAAACCAAAAGGTAAACTATGCTTAAGGAGTGGTTTATTTTTTAATGAGCTTGAAACCAAAAGTAAACTATGCTCTCTAACCTGCTCCTACCCAACATGATATCCAAAGGTTTGTAGGTTGCCCCTATTATATAAAAGCTAGCGGCTTAGCTCCATTATGATGTCCATAGACTAGAGCCATGCCCCCCATTTTACCTATGATGGGAAGAAGCTAACTAGAAGAAGGGGAAGGAACCACAAGAACATGAGGCACATTCAGGGTAGTCTAATTACTAGGGGTCACATGATGGTCAAGTATAACAAAGGAAAGTTGATCAATGGTCACAATATTCCCATCATGGGGAAAATGCATAACTCTAAAGAGTGTGGACACAACAGCCTTCATGGCATAAACATAATCACGTCCAAGGAGTAGATTAAAATATAAAGGACCTTGGACCACCATAACATCAATACGGACAGTTTTTCCTCCTAATGTAATATAAGGAAGGGTCCCTAAAGGTGCAGTAGGTCTTTGATTAAAATCCAGTATCTGATCGGTGGTTGGCACAAGCTGAGGAGAACCTAAATCTTTCCAAGCAGTTGAGGATAGAATACTAACAGAAGTTGCTTCATCAACTTTAGTATGAAGTATCCTCCTAGCAGTTGTGGAAATTGAACCCAGTGATAGAACAATTACACTCACAACAATTATCAATTGTCACTACTACATTTTGACCAAAAATCCGATGGCTATCATGTCGGATGTTCGACACTTCTCTGTCGCATGAACGACACTTTGATTTTTTTTTAACCGTCGAAAACTTTTCGTCGGTGATCCGACACCTAGGTAACCGTCGCTTAATTTTACAGTGTCGGTGAAGCGACGGAATTTCTTCGACAGTACTGAAATTTTTTAATGAAATAACTCTTCATTCCATCGGTAAAGCGACAGCAGTTCCGTCGGATAAGCGACGGATATCAACTGTGGCTGTCATATAAGCGACAGGATATTCCGTCGGTTATGCGACGGATATGGACTATAACTGTCGGAAAAGAGACATTTAGAAACGTCGATTAAGCGACGGATAGAAACTATAACTGTCGGAAAAGCGACATTTAGCAATGTCGATTAAGCAACGAATAGAAACTATAACTGTCGGAAAAGGGACATTTAGAAACGTCGATTAAGCGACGGATAGGGATATTGAGCGTCGGTTAAGCGACGTGTATGAATGTTTTTAAAAAATAAAAATGCCTACAGAAGCGTCGGTTAAGCGACGTCTGTAGGCGTTTTTAAAAAAAAAAAATCATTTATCAATAAGGCACATGAGCCCTGGAATCCATGTGTAAGTTGGCTTGGCCATTGCCTACATTCGAGCCTCGAAGTTGGCTCTCCTATCATCAATCAACAGGTTTGGTTCTTTTTCTTGGCCAGGCCAATATTGAGATCTAAGGATGGATTATCGTCAACGGGCTTGGTTAGTTCTGTGCCCCTGCCCCCCCCATTCGACCATTGTTTATAGAACATGGACAAGGTAAACGTGGGTATGTAAACATCATATATTAAAGCATAGGGTACCATTGGAAAGCAGTTGGAAAACAAACATACCAGATTCAAACTATCTATCAATAATTAAAGCCAATTCTAAGCATAAAATGAAATTTGCAATTGAAGTATCAAAAGCAATAAAGTATAAAGTAGGGAAGTTGGAAAACACAGCCGGGGTTGGATCAAAGTCTAACTGTATGGGAAGTTGGAACTGTACGGGAATAAGGCTAACTATATGGGAATAAGGATTTGGAAAGATAAACTGGTGGTGGTATATATATAGATGTTGATGGTATTCCATCAGGTACTCAACCCACCTGGATAAATAGGTACTCGGCTGCATATATAAAGGATTTGGAAATAGCATATAATTTTGGTGATACTAAACCCACTTGGCCCCCAAAGGTACTCGATTGCATATATCTCGGCTGCATCTATAGGGAGAGTATTTGTCTATATCAATCCCTTGAATGTGGATCTCAATTGGTACAGGATGCATACCAGGTGGAAAATTGAAAAGCCCAAGAGC
>LPNX010548302.1:31887-145045 GCA_001517045.1 Pseudotsuga menziesii | reverse complement strand
TTTATTTCTTGAAAATTTGCATAATTTGAATTTTAAATTTGATATCGCTGTTGTGTTATTATTGAAAATTTGTATGATTTGAATTTCAAGTTTGATATCGTTGTTGTGTTATTATTGAAATTTTGTATGAGTGGTTCAAGCGGGTCATGCTACTCTGGTTCAATTGCAACAGGCCACAGCAGATAAACCAGATGAGAGAGACAACGGGGACAATATCCGAGCCTGGTCTTTGAGAGCGAAGAGCTCTGGATTATACAGTAGATCCAGTTCGAACACGTCCACATCAGGCCATCAAGAAGTGGTGCATGAAGATAAAGCTCCTTCCGCCCCTTCATTCCGTCGACTGTTTCTTTTAAATGCTCTGGAATGGAAGCAGCCGCTGTTAGGCTGTTCAGGAGCCTTGGCTTTTGGAGCAGTTCATCCTGTTTATTCCCTTTTCTTGGGGGCAGTGATATCTGTATTTTTTATCAACGACCATGACCAAATCAAAACCAAAATGAAAGACTACTCGATAATTTTTGTGGGCTTGGGATTAATATCATTCTCTGTAAACTTACTGCAGCATTACAATTTCGCAGCTATGGGGGAATACCTCACGAAAAGGGTTCAAGAGCGGATGCTGTCCAAGATTCTTACATTCGAGGTTGGGTCGTTCGATAAGGACGAGAATTCCAGTGGAGCTGTGTGCTCCAGACTCGCTACAGAAGCTAATGTGGCAAGTATCTGAACTTGAAGTTTTAATGTTTCTAGCGAATATCTGATCGTGGTAAATTTCTAACAATTCAAACTCTCAAATGTGCTCTTGTGATTATACAGATGAGATCTCAGGTAGCAGATCATATATAATTACTTGTACAAACTGTGTCCGCGATGACAGTTGCCTTTACAATGGGTTTGATTATAGCATGGCGTCTTGCAATCGTAATAATCGCAGCGCAACCTCTGATTATTTTATGTTTCTACACCAAAAAGGTTTTGCTCAAGACCATGTCTCAGAAGGCTCTAAAAGCTCAAGATCAAGGTTGTCAGCTAGCGGCAGAGGCTATCACTAATCATCGTACTATTAGCGCCTTCTTTTCACAGGAGAAGATTCTCCATCTCTTCGAAAAGAGTCAGGAAGGCCCTCAGAGAGACAATATCAAACAATCTTTGTTTGCAGGAGTGCTGCTGGGAATTTCGCAATGTATCTAGACATGCAATACGGCTCTGGATTTTTGGTATGGAGGGCACCTTGTTTTCAAAGGATATGTCACCTTTCTTTACTCATTATAAACCTGTCGAGCAACAAAAAAAAGCATTAGATCGCAAAAATATAATGAGTTAAATCAATGTGGTAATTTATGCAAAGTATTTGAAAATAATAGAAGATATGATATCTTAACAAACAAGAAAAATGTTACTGAAGAAACCAACTAGGGATGAAAGCCATCAAGTCCGCAGTTTTAGTTTACACAGTTAATCGGTTCCGTTATCCGCTTGTTGGTTCGCTGTTTTCGTTTTGGAAGAATCGGAGGAGGCAAATTGAATGGTCTGCCGAGATGCTTGCAGAGTCCCCCACGCAGACCATCGTGTTAGAGCGTCTGGGAGGAATCCGGACACTGCTGACGGCAAATCCTGAAAACGTGGAGCACATTCTGAAGACGCGGTTCGATAATTATCCAAAAGGCAACGCGTTTACAACCATTCTCCACGATCTTCTTGGAAAGGGGATCTTCAATGCCGACGGAGAGACCTGGAGGTTGCAGCGGAAAGTTTCCAGTTACGAGTTCAATTCCCGCTCGCTTCGCAATTTCGTTCTCCAAGTCGTTGAAAAGGTCACAGATCGATTGCTGCCCATTCTGCACAACGCCAGCGAGACAGGTCGCTGCTTGGATCTACAAGAAGAAGGCGGGTAGGTGAAAAGTTACATATGATGTCATTGTTACAGGTGTCGACCCAAATCCAGATAGCAAACTTCGAGGATGACATCATCCCTGCTTACCCAATAGCAACACAAATAAATACGATTTTAATAAATTTAAAAATCATTATTTTTCATGTTACAAAGTTAAACTTTGGAATAGAGATTTTAATCCTTTAAATATGCACCAATATGCACCAACTACTACCCAAAGTCAACGCTGTTTGAAATCGAACGATTACAATATACCAGCCGGAGGCAGGTATAAAAATATAATAAAAGTATTATGTAATAGCCACATTTTGAAGATAAAATTTAAGTAAGAAAAAATAATAATAAAAGTATCATGTAATAGCGACACTTTGAAGATAAAATTTAAGTAAGAAAAAAGAAATGTTTTTAAGAAAAAAAATATTAGTGAAAGAATAAAAAATATCATAACACTTTTTTTAAAACCAACAATAATTTTAAATTCAAAACCCATTAAGCTATATTTACTTTTATGGATGTAAAAAGAAAACAAAAGTGATGTAATTATTACTATAAAATTAATAAAATTTGAATAACATTAAATTCCAAGTTAACAATGTGAATGTGCAAATTATGAATTCCAAGTTTTTCTTTAAAATTGTATCGAGTGAAACATGTTTTAGAGATTAATTTTCATGTACAAACTTCTAACTAGATTATTTTTTTAACAAGAACGAGTAGATTTTTATATTGAAAAGGTGGCGAAGCCACAAAACAAAATTAGATCTGAAAGTTCGAGAGGATTTTCCATCTCATATCCAAAATTGGTAGCTAAAAACTAGCAAAATACTGCAAGATACACAGTTCACCCCAACTCAAGGTGAAATTAAAGAACTGAGAATATCCCAATTACTGAAAATCTGGAGAAAACTACTTGACAACATTAGAAATTTACAAAATATTTAGACAAAATTAGAGAAAATGGAGAAAGATCCTTCTCCAAAAACTTAAAAGCATGCTCAGAAGCTCTAGTTCCAGCTTGATTAGAGAGGAATTGTCTCAGGTTTTGACTACTGGTATTCAAGAAGGCCCAAACGGTGCTCCAAATCTAGGACACTCCTACCAAGAGATTCCAGATTGCATTTTGCTCCTAAGACTTGAGCTCTCATTTTCAATCGCTGCCTCTTGCACGACTGAACTCAATCAAATTAAATCGAAAGCAAGAAGAAATGGATGCTTTTTGAATTAAAACAATTACTTCAAATGGGATGCATTTGAATCCTTGGAACGATCAACAAAATGAACCGTTATCCCTATCATACAACGTCGAATCCTTGCATTAGTGAAGCCAACACACATCACGGTAATGCCTGCTCAATAGATTATCGCTACTGGTTGTCTACTTTGCCATGCAGATCTACGAGATTGAGACCATGCCAGAAGATTGGGAATTTCCCCATCCCACAATTTCTCAGCATAGTTCACGAAACCCAAGAAAGGATCAACTCCCATGAAAGAAAATGCATTATCTAGCTCGGATTGGTTCTAAATCCCCTCGTCATGCTTACAAATGCCGATCTTCCTAAAATGACTTGAAGGAGGGACATCCATCTTTGGGCAAAATTCTCCTGTCAGTTGACCAGGGCATCAACAAGCTTAATATCTTGATAACTGAATGCTTATGGAATAGAATGAAAAGAGCTAGTCTCCCCGCTGATACTAAGAAATCTAGGAGAAAGGAAGCATGCCTGATTTGCCAGAACATCTGCTAAACTATTTAAATCCCATAGAATGTGAACTACGTCAATCTTAGAAAATACTTTCAAATTTCTCCTAATTCTCTGAAGAATTGCATTCAAGGCAAAATTGTTGAGACTGGCCAAAGAGTTTAGAGAATTTATCAAAATCTCAAAATCACCATAGATTAGAACCGACTTAAAACCTTTTTCCTTAGCCAGCTGGGATGCCATTAGCAAACTGTAACATTCCACCTGATTGTTGGACATGATGCCAGGCCCCCAACAGAACCTGAAAGCAGATAACCTATCCGGAGAGAGAACCAGACCACCAGCACCTGAAACCCCGGGATTTCCTTTTGAACTTCGTCGAAAAAAATGATAGCTGAAGGAGAACTCCACCACAAAGAGAAAATTTCCTCTTGACTTCCATGAAACTTACAAGAAGGAGCCAAGACAGGTTTAAGCAACTGCATAGTTGGAGAGGCCACCAAACGCAGAGAGTAAGGCAAGGAAGAAAGTGGGCAGCAAATCAAGTCTGAAATCAATGCCAGAGTCTTGGAGGTAGCTAATTGGAAAATCGACCTCTAGTTATTAAAGACACAACTGTTCCTGGATATCCAGATAGACCACAGGGTAAATTTCAAAATTGAATGCCAGATCATATGTAGAACAGGAACCCGATTCTTAGATGGATGACCATCATGCCAACTTAAATATAAGTCTGATACAGTTGATTGCGTTGGAAGAGATAAATGAACACCAGAAAGTACCATTGCCCAAACATTTTTGGCAAATTCACATTCCACAAAGAGATGATTCGCAGTCTCCATTGCCGACAAGCAAAAACAACAGCAAAATGGCCCAACAAATCCATGCTTTAGAAGATTGTCACCAGTTAAAGACTTATTTTTCAATAGCAACCAGACAAAAAAGTTTACCTTCGACAGGCAGGAATGCCATACAGATTTCCAAATATCTGGAACAAAAAAAGTTGAAAGAGATGGCTGAAGAAGCTTGAGTCCATTGGCTGCTGAGTATTCTCCATCGTGACCCCAACCCTGCCGATCTTGTTGGGAGAAACAAATAGGAGCTAGACCAGAGAGCAGAGGGAGCAACACTAATTTTTGGGACTCAAGACAAGCAGGGAGATTTGGAAAGATCCAACCATTCCAAAATCCATTGAAATCCCACGTACAAATATCAGCAAGACGTAAAAGTCCTTTTTTCTTAGACCAATTCATAAAATCAAAAATTTGTAAGACAGAGGAAAGAGGAGGTTTCCCAGAGATATGATCCTCCCAGAGAAGAGTTCGCAACCCATTGCCTGGAACTCTAAAAAGCTGTTGACATAAGAATTCAAACCCTTTCCTACAGGAGTTCCAAATTGTTGAACCTGAACGAGTATTAGCAACTGAAATATTTCTTAATGTACCTCCTTTCAAATACTTCATCCTAAATATTCTACTGACAGGATGTTTCAGATCATCAAACAACTGCCAAATAAGTTTCCCTGTCATTGCCAAATTATCAAGAGTTGGATCACGAATTTGAAGGCCTCCTTCTGACATAGGACACTTAAGATCCTCCCATTTCACCAGATGAATCTTATTTTGCCCATGCTTCCCGCCATTCCAGAGAAAGTCTCGCAAAATATTTGCAATTTGAGATGATATCAACTTAGGAGCCAAAAGCAGAGTGGACTGGAAAACAGGAAAAGCTGAGAGGACTAATTTGATCAGGATCAATTTCCCGGCTTTAGACAACCACTGACCACCCCATAAAGAATTTTTTTTCTTTAACTTAGCCAATACATCGAGCCAAAGAGAAGGAGTGGTCTTACCAAGAGTTAAAGGAAGCCTAAGATACGTAATCTTATCCCACTTGTCAAAACCTGAGAATCCAAAGAAATCTGATATCCGGAGAAGGCACATTGTTCAACATTCCATCCGTAAACAACACTTTTACTTTTGTTTATCAAAGCTCCTGAAATTTGACATAAATTTTGAAGAACAACATTGAAAGCTCGAGCAATCATCTACAAGGTAGGGTACATACCTAAGTAGACTTAAGAACTTGCTGTTCAGATCCTTCATTGTCATTGAACCTAACTTCAATTCATAAAAATCCTTATCTCTTTCCTCGTAAGACTGCTCAGACATGAATTTCTTTTTAAAATACCGCTTAAAGGTACTCTAGTTAACTTCTTTCTCTTTTATACCCTTAACTCTCTTCAAGTCCTGCCACCAAACATCAGCCTTTCCTGAGAGGTTATATATAGCCATCCTAGCCTTTAACTGGTTAGAATAATTATATATTTGGAAGTACTTCTTCATCCCGGACAACCAGGACTCAGCTTCCTCCCCCTTCTCAGTCTCTCCATTAAAAGTTGGTGGTTTTATCTTTTTGAATTCCCCTGAGATTTCCTCATAAGGTTTGTATTTCCTCTTCTTAACGTACATATCATCATCACTACTATCACTAGTAGTATGGTAACTTTGTTGTTCACCAAACACTTCAGACGATGAACTACTTTTAGTTTTTGTATGCTTCATCTTTTTAGATTTTCTTTGATGACTAGCATCTTCAGATTCTGACCTTCTACCCCTTCCTTCAGTTTGAAACTTTTCCATTAGGATCTGATTCAGCTCTTCTTGAGCCCTCAGAATCCTTTCATTCTCTCTCTTTACAGACTCCATTTCAGTTTTCAAATCTTTTACAGTCTGTAACAGCTCCGAGGAATTTGTAGTTACATCCTCTGGTATAGGATCTCTGGGTAAATTTCCTGTTTATGTAGCTGGAGACTCCTCCCGTGCATACTCTTCTAGCCTTTCCATACCTGCCTGTTAAACTTCATAAAAAGACAATTCTCTGTTGAATAACATTTAAAAATAAAGTACGTTAGCATAATAATTTAATTCACTGTTTTATGAAAGCTAGTTGGGCTGCATCAAGGCCTAGTGTTTGAACCTTGTGCTCTGATACCACATGTCAAAACCCCAAATTTTCACAAAAATTTAAAATTTTGAGATAACAATAAATGCTAAAACCTGTGGTTTACTAACAGCTAACAGTTGGCATAAAGGAAACAGTCAAGTAATTAGTTTTACTAAATTCTAAAATAACTTAACATTTTATCTTTCGTAGAAAGAATAAAATCTTTTTGTGTGATGTTTGCTTCAGTTTACTGATTAGTTCTTTTATGTCAGTAGGTGGAATCTACTTTTGAATCTGGGGCTTACTTAGCAATCGTGCTAACGCAGATGAATACTGTTTCTTACAGGTTTTATAGGTATAATCGATCGAGTATATTTTAAGAGATCTTTTATTGTTAGCAGTATTTTGTTTGCAATTTAAAAAGCTTAGTAAAATAAGCTGCTAAAGTCTAGACAACTCCTGTAAGGTAAAATCATTTGATTTTCATCGGTTTTTCAAGTAAACAAGATTGGAAGTAAGTAACGACAGTACAACATATTTGCGACTCTAAACATTACAATCTCAGTTACAAGTATTTCTACTTTAGTCTAAGTAATTTGTAATATTTATAAACATTGTTTTTGTCAGTATTTAAGGAATAGTATCTTATCTTGCCTGTGTATTTATTGACCCTTATTTTGTTTCTATAAGATACTTACAGCCTGCTATCTTTTAGATAGTAAAAACCTTCGAGTGTAAAACTATGACCATCATGCCCTTCCATAATTATCTTACTGTCCACTAGACATTCTGCACGAGAATAAAACCAAGTTGAGTTATACTCCCAAGTGCTATCAAAGTAATGTCGCTTAAACTATGTGATAGAATTTCGTGATAAAATTCTTATCTTCAGCTTTGTACTACTTCACAGTTTTGATGCTATTTGAGTTATTAGTTCAAGTATATTTCGTAGATATGCATAATCAATTTGTTCGATGGACATTCAATCTACCAATAGTTTGTTATTATATCGTATTTTAATCTAACCTCTATATTCCTTTGCATTATTACAAAGTACTATCTATAAGCTTTAGACTTGTAATATCCTTGTTGCAAAAGGGTTTTACTATGCACAAGCTATAGTTTATCTTTGCTATTAGAGAATCCATAGTCATTTAATAGTTAGCATGCACTCTTTTATAACTGTATTAAAGACTTAAACTTTGACATAATCTATAAACAAGGCATATATTACATGATTTCTATCTTATCAACACAATGTTTAGAGTATAGTTATGCCACCACTTATATCGTTATGGTGATGTTATTATATGACAATATAATGTCATTGGTAGTAAGGGATTAATGCGTAATCCACTTCGGGCTTTAAACTAAGATTTATAATTGGCACTAAAGCTTGGTCAACGTAACCCCTATGTCGATAAACTCGTCATTATGTTAATATAAAACATTGTGCAAATGATTAGTGATTTGGTTACGAATTATTGGGTTGGCAATAAGGTTTAACCCATGCCGCAATAAACAAATAATTGGGATAATGCTTCCATGCAAGAACTATAGGACACGACCCTCGCTGCATGGATTAATTTGTTGCTACGTGGTTGATTTCTATCCACTCCTGGAAAATATATAATGCACTGGAAACCTAACCAAAATCATTCCTATCCCGCAGTTTGTGCTGGCTCTAGGGTTGCTTGGCTTGTCTCCCATGGTGGCCGTCGTTTCTCTTGGTTACAGTTGTCTTGTGCCTTGGCTCCACGTTGCTTTTATTCTCCTGTGTGTGGTTTTTGAATGCTGGTTCTTTCTCTGCAACAAGTGAGGTTGTCTTTTCCTGCCACCCTTGTCTCGCTGCCTGTGAAACCTTTCTTCCAAAGCCTGCGTAGCTTAATAGCTGCTTCGATTTCCTTCTCTGGTTCTCATGGCTCGCCATTGTTTAAGGTTCTTGAAGGCTGTTTGGGCTTCCAACTGCACCGCTTATAGGTGACAGTGCCTCGTGAAGCTGTTCGTTGTTCTCCCGTTGACAAGTAATTTTCATAATATAATTTCTTTTATTTACTGCAAGTTTATAAAGAATGATTTCAAGCTTTAACAAGTAAAAATGTTTTACTGACAGTGCTTCGTTGTTTGCTGCAGGGGCTCACCGCTATGAAGCTTGAACAAAGGAGAAAAGGCATCTTTTTGCAAAGGCCATGGCTCATGGTTCAAACTCGGGTAAGCCCCGTGGTCTGAAAGATGGATTCTCCTTGTATTAGTGTTAGGGTGGTCGTTGGACTCGCCTAGGGTTTTGAAATCCCTCTCTCGTCTTGTCACGAGTTATGTTATTGTTTTTACTGTTTTACAGGCTGTTGGGAAAAATACTTAAATCCAAACCCTTGATCGGGTGGATGCGATTTGTATTGTGCACTGAACTTAGTCGAAGCTTTAGCTTCACAGTCGGGTTTAAGTTTGTAAATTTTGTAAAGGTAGTACCGTTGTAAACTCGTTTTGGTTGCCGGGAGTTTATGCGATACTCTGTGTAATTTCAGGGTTTTTACCCTTCCTGAATATGATGAAGTTTTAAAACTCAGTTGAGTATTTTGTAAGGGTTTTATATTTTAAATTTTAAGGCTGATACTTACAGCCGTAACTTAAATCTTGTTTGATTTGATGGAAGTCATGGGTTAGGGTTTGACCTGTAAAAACCCTTGTTTGATTTATACTAATCTTATGATAATAATTATACTGTTTCTCTATTTTATTCTATTTGTCCTTAAAGGACTGCGAGTAGATTATTAGACTGGTTAATGATGGTTACATAATTGTTGTAAATTTGGTAAATATTTTGATACTTGTAATGTAATAGTTTTAAGGGTTTTAACCCTGACATTTATTTCTATTGATGCATGCTGTTATCAAAAGAAAGACTTCGTTTCTCTTATAAATGCATTTATACAAGTTAATCAATTTTGTAGTTTATTTTTGTGCATAACATTTTTAGTTAATAGTTTGAAAAGAACTACTCTATGTGTAACCTATGTTACTACTGTATTTAAAAATACTTATAGATTATGCTTATATGCTCAGAATATGAGCTAGGGTTTACTCCCTTTTAACTTTGATAGAATATTAATTCGTGTGTTATTATCTTGTAAATTTAATTACAGTTACATAGTTTTCTTCAGTTTGTTTTTATGAGTTAATAATTTATAAATATCAATGTTTAAGGATAATAATAATATTACTTGTATTTATAATATTATTATCTGTGTATAATATCTATTCTTAAGTTTATGTTGGTTTTTATTTGTATAATAATTACGACTGAGAGCAGTTTGTAATATTTGTGTTATTTAATACAATTGTTTCTGTATAATTACTGAAGGAATATAAGAACTTTCTTACCTGTCAGTATTCTTTACATTTATACTGTCTGCAAAAGTATGAGGATAGTTTCTTATAATATTAATTTAAACCTAAGTTAATACTGTCCTTTAGCTATTAAAGCTAAGAAAGGAATACTGTAACATTTATCATATTCTTAACTATAGTTCAGATAGAAGCAGGAAGATTAGTTGTCACTAAAAGAAAAAGATAAGCTATCTGTATTATTTTTACATCATTTCTTAACATAAATAATAACTTTCAACTGATAATACTAGTTCTTCTACTTCAATACAAATGTACAGTTTATAGAAGTAGATACTGTGTAGGAAATCAATTATATACTTAACAAACTACTGTCAATAAATAAAAGATTCTTGTCCTTTTATGATATTTTAAACACACAGTCTAGTTCTGACATCATTTCTTCAAAACAAATTAATAAACTTCCAAGAAAACAACTATCTACTGATAGGAACTATTTCAATACTCCGAAAACATAAATATTCTATTCATTTATATTCCCATCATACTTCATTTATTTAAACACACTACCTGTGCTAGAGTACGATCTGGATTACTCCAGATGGGGAAAAACACAGGTAGGATTTATCTTTCATCACAATACAGATTCAGCCTTGAAACAACTAAGAAATTTCAACACAACACAACATATAATTATTCATTAATTACTCACACACAGATATAAACTATAACACGGAAATTAAAAGATAATGGAACCTGTCTTTAAAGCTGGACAACAACAGCAATGGGAGGCCGTTCCTCCCTACCAACTCCTGGAGAGCGCTCAAACAATGACTTCTCAGGACCCCCGAGCCTGTTCTGGTCTCCTTGGCTGGAACTAGGTGGAGCAATCAACAAAGTAGTAGTCCTGAGACTCAATACCAACTCTGCATACTGCAGTAAGAATTTCAGCTGCAAAGCTGTACTAGATCAACTTCCTGCAGGTTACCCCTCAAACATCTTCCTTCAAATTTCCCTTTCCCAATGAATTCCTTGAAGTGCATTCACCTGAATGATTCTTCTCCTGGAATGAGCAGCCTCAGCTCTCTACATTGGGCACTTTTATTGAGATTGCTTAGGTCTTTTTGGGTTAGTTATCATTAATTGAGCCACCTGCTCTGATCCCACTTTCTTGGGGGATCATGACCCCAAATGTAGGGAGGTTGCCACCTGCAACATAGGAAGTGTTTGAGGATGCTGCCACTTGTGTTTTTGCTCTCCACCTAGTTCCCTCCACCAACTTGACCAGTAACACTCTTTTTAAGAGCTCTCCCAAGTTGTTGTCTCCACTTTTTATTTAAAATTAAATATTCAGAATTACATTCCACATCCTTGACTCTGCCGAGTCATCAGTTTCCACTTAGCATTAAATTTAACATAATGTCTGAGAATAAAATCAAAATAAGATAACATTATTTTACAAAATTGGGGCATGTGACAAATTAACTTCTCAACTGTATCTTGCAGGTGGTCTTTACCACAAATACCTCCTTTCTTTTCATTCGGCACAAGGGTAATATTTAAATCGTCAGCTATGATAATGTTTGCTGGAGATTTTCTCACTAGAAAGTCAGATAATGATAACCAATACTCTTTTTTTTCCAAATTATTAACTGGGACGTAAAGGTTGAACAGGGCAAAAGTGGATTTACTGGAGCAATGATATAATTCAATAAAAATCCAATGCTGAGTGGAGTACCAATTAGTTAACTGGAAATTCTCTTCACGCCAAAGAGTTGCAATTCCTCCGCAGGAGCCTCTGGCACTAACTGATTTACCTGTATTAAAATTCCAATTGTTTTTACCAATGGGGAGAAGTGCTTCCCCATCAATTTTAGTCTCCTGGAGAAGTAGGATTTCAGAAGGGGCCAACTTCAATAAATTTTTGACAGCTTCAGCTTTAGATGAGTTTCCCAAACCCCTACAATTCCAAGAATTTATTTGCATTACTTACCCAAAGGAGAGGGAGTAATTACTCCATTTGGAGGTCTATTTCTTTTATTCCTTCCGTAAGACATCTCTATAGTGGCTTGACTACCTTGGGTCTTAAGCATTTCTGCCTCTTCTTCCCGAATTTCCTTCTTAGACTTCTTGCCTTTTTTGGATTACTCAAAAGACTCATCTTCTGAAGAACCAAAACTAACTCCATGATTCTTCTAATCAATGTCTGCATAAGAGGGACTAATCTCCTTAGGAAGATGAGAAACACCAGGGCTCAAAAAAGAAGAATCAGCTTGATCCTTTGGAGCAATAGATTCATCTGTAACAATATCTAGAATACCTAAGTGCTCCATTTCACCTTCTTCAAGAATAGTTTCAGAGGTACTTAAAACAAAAAATGGATTGGGGAGTGCCTTGGGGGAGACAACATCATGAGAAGCAATTGGTATTTCCTTAGCTGCAGGAACACCTGAGATGGATTTAACTTCTTTCCCTTTCTTTCTATCTCCCTGATTGGAATTTCCTTTCTGAACTTGAGTCCACTGATCTTCTTTCTCAATTATGGTGACTTCTTCTAATCTTTTTTTGCAATTTTGAGCAAAATGCCCATAACCATGACAAAACCTGCATTTAAACGGGATTTGCTCATAATCCAACTCCTGGATATAGGACCACTCTGCTACTGTTAGCTGAATTGCTTCAGGGAGACCTATTTTCAAATCAACCTCTACACAAATTCTAGCGCAAGCATACTAATCTTTCCTCTCAGCCTTGTCAATAAATTTTCCCAACTTATTCCCAATGATTTCCAGGGATTCTAAATTCCAACAATGTAAGGGGTGAAGCGGAAGTCTCACCCATACAGGAACAACATAAGGGACATCCTATGAGGGGTCAAAATCAGGAGTCCATTTATTCAAGTATAGACGCCGAGGACCCATGAAGTATGGCCCATTCTGAAATATCAGAGCTCGGTCCTCCACGGAGTCAAAAACAAAAACAAAAAAAAACCCATCTAACAAAGTGGCTACGGATATCTGCTGAAACAAGAGGCCTCAAATTCCTCTGCACCCAACCATCAGTTGCCTTAGGGGAAGGCCAGAGGCTAGAAAATTGATCAATAAGACCCCGATCAGCCAAATTGAGAGCCGAACGACAGGTCCGTTCAGCAGGGAGTTCAACGGAAGGAATATCCACCTTCTTAACAAATTTTTGAGAACCTCCCCCATTCCTCTTTCTACCAAAGGCAATCAACTTCTTAAAAGCCTCCAATTCGGAAAGAAGGGGAAGTGGAGGAACCCCACCAGGATCCATGAGGACTCCACCACCAAAGCACCCTGCAAAGAGACAAAAAATCTCAAAGAACAGGCCACTAACAACAGGACCAAACAACAATCCCACCAAGATAGGTTGACAAAGGAGTCACCAGAGAAAGTCAGCAAACAAGCTTAGGAAGACAATCCCACCAACACTAGGAACCTCTACCAAAAAAACTCTTTAGAAACAAATACTGCAGAGACCAAGAAGAACCCAAACAACCAATCCAATCCAGGCTGATAGAGAGAGCCTCCAATGCTACCACAAGCCAGCAAACAAGAAACCAACCCAGAACCAATTCTAAAAAAGAATTTAAGAGGAGCGAGCCTCTAGATCACATCACGAGCCAAGGTTGCAACCTTAAGCTGAATGCAGACTCCAGAGAGCCTCCAACCCGAGCAAAGGGAACAAACCTTTAATAGAATCTTGGAAAACCCGTCCATATGATCAAAATACAAACCAGAGCAAAGAGCTCCAATAAGCCAACAAAAAAATCAAAGTAGAGCCTCATGCCACAGGCCAGAGAGCCAATGGTCACCTCCAGTAGCCGAACCACCAGCGTTGTGGACAGAATGACCAAGAAGTTTTTAAAAAAACCCAGTCTCGACCAGAGAAGCAGAGCGAAGCTCTAACTCCCGAGCAACAAGCCAACTGAGCAAGAACCTTCACGCAGGTAGAATCTCCAAGAGGACAAGGCCAGAGACCACCTCCAAACCAACCAATGTAATCCTTCCAATGATCCCCACTAGAAGCAAAGCTTAAAGCTCCTAGGGCCAGAGCCGAATAGAGATCATCACGATCCAAAGACTGAAGCCAAGGTCTGCCACGATCTTTACAAGGCTGAGAAGACCCAAGGTGATACACGAGCCCCTCCTACTGAAACAAAGACCTGACAAAGAGCTCACCAAGAAAACCTCACATGGATCTGGAAGGAGTCCAGAACTAAACCAGGCCAAGAAAATTTAAAAAATGTTCTTGGAGAGAAAATTGATGTCCGAAAAAAATAATACAAAGACGTTTATCCCCTTCTAACTAGATTTTATATGTGGTTGACATTGTTATTTGATTCATGCCTTTTTCTATATGTGGTCGAGATTCTTATTTGCTTCATTCCTTTCTTTATATGTGGTCGAGAAAGGCCACTCTGCTGACCAACTTATCATATTGGTCATAAGAAATCAACAAGTTTTTTAGCCCCCGAGCCCACAATCTGATAGTCCAAATATCATCTTTCCTTAGTTCAAAATCCCTTAATCCACAGTCCAATTTCCGTTTCATTTGAGTTTCCCACCTCCTCAAATTCCCTGAGTTAACCCCATCCTCGGTATTCCTCCTTTCTCATAAAATACTCAATCCTATTCTCTCCCAAAAGAAAAACCAACCCCTTCTCCTCTACGAGACCTTCCCTTAATACCCATTTTCCTCCTCCTTCATTCTTACTCCACTACCCTCCAACTCATTTCTCGGAACCAAAAATCATTAACTCTAACCCATTAATTAAGATAAAACAATCATTAATTATAGTTCTTACATTTGGTTTATCTCGAGTAGCTCAATAATATTAATGCAATTTAAGTTGGTCTTACTAATTTGACTGGAAATGTTTAATTATTCTAGGAATGATCACCTAATGATTTTTACGAGTTTGGTTTAATCAATGCTAGTTCCATTCACCATTTTTGTATTATGTGTTTTTATAATAAATAATATATACTAGTTGACTTTACAAGATTTTGGATAATATATGTCTTCATTGTTTACCAACCAAATCCGATTCGACAATAATGTCTTAACTTGTAATTGAAGTTTAATAATGGTATCGGTCGAATAAATAATATTTAAAACCATTCCATCATATTCATTAGTTTGACTCATTAATATAACATTCTTTTTGCCTTTTTAACATAGAAACAATATGGACACATAATAATTTATTTAATCATAATAAATGAAGATTAGGTGTATCCGACAATAGTTATAATATTATTAATAAACTAATATAAATAATAATAACAATAACAATAATAACCATTAGTAACAAATATTATTATCACTATTGATGGTGACTAATAATATCAACATTTGTTTGTTTAGTCGATAAGTAACTCACTATAACATAATATCTTAGTATTAATAAACAAGGTACTCCTAATGGGTTAATTAATCATGATTAACAGTTAAACAATACAATTCTTCATTGTTAATGCTTATTTACAACACTTCAAATTGATGATACTTTCAATTGACGACACTTATGTAAATGTTTATTATCATTTTACATACAATAACTAATTCACTTATTTACACATTAACAACTTAACTATTCATTAACTAAGTTGATCAATATATCTTTAACTGAGTTATCTACGGCATATTATACCACTGTTCAAGCATGACAAGTATGTTGTATACCGATACTATCGTACATTTACAAGGTGTGGATGCATGGCTAGCGTATGCATAGATCAGATATGCACTATAAACAAACACCATCCCGCATATGTATACATGCTAAGTAACAATAGTAATCCACCTTGCAGAAAGAGAAATCATACATACATACAATATAATTACTTTATATCATTAGTTATTTAACAATTAATCCCTCTTCAGATCTCATAACCTTATATTTATGTTCTTATTAATTTAAGCAGTCAACACAAAGATGGGTACCTACTACCAATAATGTAATGTCCCTTTTTAGGAATTTTGGAGAAAAGTGCAATTCGGGCAAAATTCGAGCTTAACTAGTCATGACTCTCGAGGGTTCCAACTTTCACCAAATGGTCTCGAACTTCAAAGAAGATGGTATGGTGAGTCTTAAAACATCCCAAGGTGTTTTATGGATACTTTATACCAGACTTTATACCTTTGCAAACTTGTTTTGGGCTAATGACAAAAAGACCAAAATTACTAGGAAATTGTGTTCAAATCCCCCCAAGGGTGATGGCCAAACTAGCTCTCCAAATCGAGTACGACCCTCCCAAATTGAAGAAAAGAGTATGGAAATAAATATCAAACATAAATGACTGTCCTTAATCATTTTTATTAAGTTCCGCAAATGGATTATGGTCTGCAACATTTGTAGGGTAACTTTCAGTTAAATTGCTTATGGGGAAATTGCATAACTAGCTCAATTTTGACATATGAAAGGTCGAGTTAAAGGTTCATATCAGGATGTGGCCTATAGGGACCATATAAATCCCTTCATAAAAGTCTGGTATACAAGTCATTCAGTATGGGGTCAAATACATGAAAACTAGTGAATTAGTAGCATGGAATTGCAAGAGTTTCACATATGTATTTCTTGGATTTTGACCCATAGAGCATAGGGACATGGAATTAAAGAGTAAAACATAATATATGGCTTTCAAAAAATATTCAAACTCATATAAAATCTCTCATACAAATCTGATACCAAACTCTTTCAAGATTGAAGCTAAAGTCATGGAAACTAGTGATTCAATGGCATGGGAATGCAATCTTTTCACACATGAGTTTATTGGATTTCGAGCCACAGAGGATATGGAAATTAAATTACAGAGTAATACATCATATATAGCTTTCACAACATCATATAACTCATACAATATCCCTCATACAAATATGATATAAATCTACTTCAAGATTGAAGCCAAATCCATGAAAACTAGTTATTCAATAGCATGGGGAATGCGAGCCTTTCATACATATATTTCTAATATTCCGACTTACAGAGCATATGTAGATGATATTATAGAGCCATGAATCATGTATGAAATCTTGGGCATCAACTATCTTCAGTAAGGTGCAAGAATCACTCCAACAAGTGTGCCATCAAATGAGAGTGGGGAGATAGATGATAATTTGACTATATGGGCCTTAAACCTGCAAATAAAACTTCTTCATTAAGCTCCCATGAGAGGTCTGAATGGCCTCTCCATCAACCAAATTAGAAAGGAATCCAACTCCCTCGAAATTGGTTCACAAGCAGGGAGAGAAAACACTCACCGTGCAATGGACAAGCAAAAGCTCTCCAAACTTCCAAAGGCCAACTAAAAAATCATCAAAATTTATTATCCTTACTCATGATATCCTTTTATTATCTTCATTATTCCTCCTAAGGTCGAATTTCCCTCCAAGAGCTTCCTTTAACTCATCTTAGTGGTTTAGTAAATCTCATGACACTTGTCTTCCTCTTCATGCTCCAATTCTTTCCCCAATTCGAATGGCTGCCTCTAACTACCAAGATCAAACTCTTGGTGGCTATTTTTATCCCTGACATGTAATATTTGTCATATTTCAGCAATTAGGTCTGATTTTTTCATACTTGTCATAGATTCTTGCATCATTTGTTGTCATAGAGTGCATAGAATCTCCTTCCAAGTGGCACACCTTGCCTTCTAGTCTCTTCCTCTTCCATGGGAGTTACCCTCCTTTACCAATTTGACTTCTTTGGCTCATTATATGATATTTGACACCACATTACCATACAATAATGTTACATTACCCATGTGTTCGAATTTGGATGAATATCATGCCAAGTGTGGGGGAATCTAGTCACCCAAAGTCTTCACAAGCTTCCAAGTGTCTTCATAAACCCATACCACATTATTTTCTTTTCACTTATCATTTATGTGACCCATTTAAATGGGAATATGGTAAAATAATGTCCTTTTGGGTCTCATAGCCCCTTATTACGAAATTTATGTCTCCTTCTCAACCTACGGAACTAGTACGTTGGTGAAACATTATTTGCAAATAGTCTTATTTGGAAATTATTTAATTGGGGACATGACAAATCCTCCCCACTCAATATTGCTTGTCCTCAAGCAATGCCAATTTTGTATGCTGAAAAAAAAAAATTATTCCCAAGTGGCATCCTCATTTGGTACTTGTCACATGCCCAAATTTGCAAAAAAACAATTTAATGTTATTTGAAGAACATTGTATTGAATTTTATGCTAAGTTGTAATTGATGGCCCAGTGGGGTCAATAATATTTAATGTAATTCAGAATATGTTATTTATAAATAAATAAATGATGAGACAACAGCTTAGGGAAGCTGTTAAAAGAGTGTTTACTGGTTAATTGGTGGAGGATACTGGGTGGAGAGCAAACTGACAAGTGGCAGCATGCTCAAACCACTTCCAACTATTGCAGGTGGCAACTTCCCTATATTTGTGGTCATGATTCCCCAAGAAAGTGGAATCAGAGTAGGTGGCTCATTAAATGAAAACGCACCCAGAAGACCTAGGCATCTCTATAAAATTTCCCATTGAAGAGAGCTGAGGCTGCTCATTCTAGAGAGGATCATTCAGGGTGAATGAATTTACTCAACAAAAATTCAAAGGAGGGGATTATTGAAGTGTGTTTGAGGGGTTAACTGTTGAGACTGAACTTGTTGCAGCTTCTAGGCTGAAGTTCATACTGCTGAGAGAAGATTTTAAATACTGAGGTAATTGGACCAGTCAGGTGACAAAGGTCTTAAAGTTGTATTCTCCACCCAGTTCTCAGCCAAGAAGACCAGGAACAAGCTCGGGGGTCCTGAGGAAGCGTTGTCTGAGCGCTCTCCAGGAGTTTGGTTGGGAGGAACAGCCTCCTTAAGCTGTTGTCTTCTTGTCATTTACATGTTCTATTTATCTTTATGTTATTTGTCTATTGTCTTCAGTAAAATATTTATTAGCTTCTACTACATGCATGTTAGTATTTTAGGGTTTATGAAGAAAGAATAACTGTGTAATGTTAGACACGGTAAGGTTATAGATTATGTTAGAATCAGAAATGAATATGAAAAAGGTGAAACAGATAGAATTAAATTCCCAAACTGTATTTTTCCACACCTGACTCAGGTAGTACTCTAGTACAGCTGGTGTTTAGGTGAATGAGAAGATTCTTTTACTTGAATAAGAACGGTAACTAGATTTTACTTCATTTGTTTATGAATTCTACTATAAAGTAGTATTAAATATTGTCTGTATTTATTTACTTCAGCTAAACAAAAAAATAGGTATGTAAGAGAACAGTAATAATATTATTATAGAAGTAATTCTAGTATTAGTATTCGGATAAAATATAGATACTATGGTTTAACATTTAAACATAAGTAAAGTAAGTAGGCTAACATCTAAAAACCAGGTAAAAAGGAAATTGTAAAACATTTTATAACATTGAAATTCCAGACACTGTGTGTCTTTGTCTAAGACCAAAAGATTCTACTATAATCCTTTAAAAACTACAAAATTTACTGAAAGGTAACTTTATCCTATTTTTTTTCAAGTATGCTGCATTTTAAAACCCTAAATATTTTCTTAACTAAGAATTAAAAACAAATTGTAAAATATTAAACAAACAGAGCTAGCATCGAACTTATAACTGAAAGTAATTCTATCATCTATTTCCTATTATTAAACAGAGCTAAGAGTTCTTTAATATAAATAAGGATATTATTAAACTGTAGGGTTTATATAATGATTAACCCTTTAAAAGCCAAAACCAGAGTTAAATATCATCCTTAAAAATACAATAATCTTCCTATAAACAGTGCATTAAAAGTAATTATAATACAAGTTGTTAATGAAAACATTACATATGCAAATTATGGAAAAAAATAAATTATTATTAATTAACCATCAGCAAATATAGAATCCTTATTTAAGAATAGGCTTATAGCCTTTAGAGTCGAAGGGTCGAATCTTAGGCCTGCTAATAAAACCAAGTATGCACAAAATCTTTTATATTAAACGGTAACAAAATATAATACTGACAGGAGAATTAAAATCGAGCTCACATTACAACCCTGACTGTTTTCACAGTCTTCCATTACTAAGTTCACTGTAAAAACTGAAGTAACACTAGACAGATATCGATAAGCCTCTCTGAGCTCAGAGCTGGGCTCTTTTTAAAATATAAACAAAAGAATTTGCATTGCTTAAGTTGTAAGGCTAAAAATTCTTATAAAAACCATATTTACATCACAGCTTCAAGAGCTTGTGTTACCTAGCACGAAGTATCATGAGGGTTTTAAAGAAAACATGGTCATACAATAAAAAAGCTATAAATCACAAGCAATAGAGAACCGAAGCCATGTATTCACCCATAGGAACCAATTCCAACAACCAAAATCGCATGCAGGAAAAACCCTCGATGGGACCGGGGCTAACCAGATGGAAGCCCACGAAAAGATTGATGTATGAGCTCGTTTTTCCACCGATAGTTTGAAGCCGATAGCAGGAACCTGCAAATCCAAACCAAAACATCATTTAAACTCTGCTTGCATAAATGGTAAAAACATCTAGTATGGATAATCAAATGTAAAGAGAAATGGAGATAGGTAAAGTTTACCTGTGAACTGAAAGTTGAAACCAAGAAGAGATGGCCACACCAAATCGATGGCACCGAACCGAAAAGCAAGAACCCTTGAAGTCAACTCTGCGACAGAGAAAGCAAGGAAACTAACTCAAGTTCACAATGCAGAAGCCATGTGTGAGCAGTTACAAGAGTAAGACAAATACAGTCTTCGGGCTACTTAGAGAAACGAACAACCACACTCGCAGTGTATTCTTCAACACATAGGAGAAACCAAATGATAAATTGCGATACCCAACAGTCACATTACAGCATTGTAGGCGAAATGCCCAAATATAAAGGAGGATACAGGCCTCTCATGGCTGCGAGCTCATAGCTCGACCAGCAAGGAGAAGAACCCTCGGTCCAAAAATGCAAAGGAGTAGGGTTTGCAGTGTTATAAGTCAACCAACAAATGGAGGAGACCCTATCCACGTGCCCTTCCAAAAATATCAACAAGTGTGGGTCAAAACCTTAAGTCAGCATTGCACAAAATGTTATAAAAACCTATCATTGAAAATACCATATAACATATGATTGCTAATGATAAGATTCATGCCATCGATTATAATATGCCATGGAAACTAATATAGTATAGGATTAAAACTTATAAGAATTGCTTGCCATCGTTTCGACTACATCATAGTAGTTGATAGGTAGGTAACACTACCTTAGGATATAAGTTAACTCAGATATTATAACTTAAATACTATTAGGTTATATATCATAGTTATTATAACTTGAAATAATAATTGTATTATGGTTATAATTTGAATACTATGAACACAACTTGGTTACTATTTGATCCAAGAAGATTTTCATGCTTGCAAACAAGTCGAACAAGTTTGGTATTGTTTTAGAACTAGTAAAAGAAAATAGGGAATAGATATGACTTAGTTTATGACTTTTGTAAACTGGAAAAGCGTTAAACTTCTCAACACAAAATCTTGATGCTGATAAATGAGGGAGTCTTCAAGAAAACTGAAGACTAACATTATTTGGAGAATTTCTCATAAAGACTCTAATCACTCATTGTTAGCTTTACAACCGAAAAGCATAGGAACATGTTCATGCTTAAAGAGTAGGACACGTAGAATATTGAAATAAAAATAGCTGTGAGATCACTAATCAATCGAAGTAAATATGAACCAAAACCATGAGCTCTATGCTCACTATGGGAATTTATAAATGACCATGTACTATAAACTTTCAAAATATAATCATCATACGACTGAAGGAACCATGGTAAGAACTTGCTCTTGTATTCTAAAACATTGATTGTGTTTTTTTATTATGAAAAGTTAGTATGGATTCAGTTATAAATACTTTCATAGATTCAGAACAGTGAAAGAGAATTTTACTTTACCTCCTCGAAGACTAGCAGCTTGTTTTAACATTTTCTTATACTAGCATCTTAACATGCTAGGAAAGTACTTTTATTGACGTAATTTAAAATAAAAACCTACAGGATCTTACGCTTACCTGCTAAACCTGTAAGAACGAGCAGTCCATTTGAGTTAGCAGAACGCTAAGTAAGCCCCGATCTCAAGCAAGATTTCTTACCTACTTGACGAAAGTAAATCATCAGTATATCTAGCAGCAACTAAATGCAAGACCTCTTTCTAACTCAGTTGAAATTAAAGTTGTTTAATCATTAATAGAATTAACATAGGTGTTTAAGATTACATCCTTTAGTTATAGCTTCTTTTATTGAAACAAACCCTTAACCTTTGTTAAACTATTTCATTTTCCGCTAACCGCTAGCAGTTACTTAGCTGCGACTTAAGACATTTTATGTCACTTTAAAAATTTTAAATTTTTATGAAATTTTGGGTTATTACATGTGGTATCAAAGCACAAGGTTCAAACACTAGGCCTTAATGAAGCTCAACTTGCTTATATGGAACAGTAAATTTAAATAATTATACTGATGTTGTTTTCTTTGAATGATACACACAGAGAAATTTGTTTATGAGTTAATGGCGGGAATGGAAAGATTGGAAGAATATGCAGATGAGGAATCTCCTTACACTGAACGAGATAATCTACAAAATGAACCTATACAGGAAGATATAACCAATAATTCTTCCGAACTACTACAAACAATTAAAGAATTAAAATCCGTAATGGAACTAGTTAAGAAAGAAAATGAGAGGATTCGAAGAGCTCAAGAGGAGCTGAATCAGATTTTAATAGAAATATTTCATACTGAGGGAAAGGGTAAAAGAGCTAATTATAAAGATATAGGTTATCAACATAAGTATAAAAATATTAAACATGTTAAAAATGAAAGTAGCTCATCTTCCGAAGTATATGGTGATAAACATAACTCTCATTATACTAGTGACAGGAGTGAGGATAACCACCATATTAAAAAAAAGAAAATATAAACCTTATGAAGAAATCTCTGGGGAGTTCAAGAAGCTCAAGCCGCCAACATTTAATGGAGAAACTGAAAAGGGGGAGGAAGCGGAATCCTGGCTATCCGGGATGAAGAAGTACTTCCAGATTTATATCTAATCAACTGAAGGCCAGGATGGATATTAAGTCCTTTTGAAATTCTGTATGGAAGGAAGTGTAATACTCCCATCTCTTGGAGTAATCCAGTGGACAGGTTAGTACTAGGACTTGAATTATTGAAAGAAATGGAAGTAATTGTAAAGCAGGTACAAGGTAATATGAAAATTGCGCAAGATCGATAGAAAAGTCAAGCAGACCTGAAATGAACTCCAAAGGAGTTCCAGGTGGGTGAACATGTTTTCATTAAGGTGAGACCCAAAAAGAGTTCTCTAAGGTTGGGTAGCTGTGCCAAACTAGCACCTCGATATTGTGGTCCTTTTGAAATACTATCCAGGATCGGACAAGTAGCCTATCAGTTAGTTTTACCACCGAATTTAAGAGTTCACAATGTTTTTCACATTTCTGTATTAAAAAAATATGTACATGATGCTACTCATGTTATTAATTGGAATGATGCGCAGGTGGAACCCGAAGGATATTTTCTAGTGGAACTGGACTGTATCGTTGACCGGAGGGAGATCTCACTTCAGAACCGCACCATTGGTCAAGTGAAGGTGTAATGGAAGCACCTTAGTCCAGAGGAAGCCACCTGGGAATTGGAAAGTCATTTGCGGGATGCATATCTAATTCTATTTCAGGGAAACTCTGAGGATGAGGAATAAATAACATCGAGGAACATATGCGGGATGCAAAAAAACAATTTAATGCTATTTGAGGAACATTGTGCTAAATTTTATGCTAAGCTTTAATTGATGACCCAGTGGGGTCAAGAATATTTAATGTAATTCAGAATATTTTATTTATAAATAAATAAATGATGAGACAATAGCTTAGGGAAGCTGTTAAAAGAGTGTTTACTTGTTAATTGGTGGAGGAGATTGGGTGGAGATCAAACTGACAAGTGGAAGCATCCTCAAACCACTTCCAACTATTGTAGGTGGCAACTTCCCTATATTTGTGGTCATGATTCCCCAAGAAAGTGGATTCAGAGCAGGTGGCTCATTAAATGAAAATGGACCCAGAAGACCTAGGCATATCTATAAAATTTCCCATTGAAGAGAGTTGAGGCTGCTCATTCTAGAGAGGATCATTCATGGTGACTAAATTTACTTAAGAGAAATTCAATGGAGGGGATTACTGAAGTGTGTTTGAGGGGTTAACTGCCGAGACTGAACTTGTTGCAGCTTCTAGGCTGAAGTTCATATTGCTGAGAGTAGATTTTAATTACTGAGGTAATTGGACCAGTGAGGTGACAAAGGTCTTAAAGTTGTATTCTCCACCCAGTTCTCAGCCAAGAAGACCAGGAACAAGATCGGGGGTCCTGAGGAAGCGTTGTCTGAGCACTCTCCAGGAGTTTGGTTGGGAGGAACAACCTCCATAAGCTGTGGTCGTCTTGTCATTTCAAATGTTCTATTTATGTTTATGTTATTTGTCTACTGTCTTCAGTAAAATATTTATTAGCGCCTACTACATGCATGTTAGTATTTTAGGGTTTATGAAGGAAGAATAACTGTGTAATGTTAGACATGGTAAAATTATAGATTATGTTAGAATTAGAAATGAATATGAAAAAGGTGAAACAAATAGAATTAAATACCCAAACTATATTTTTCCACACCTGACTCAGGTAGTACTCTAGTACAGCTAGTGTTTAGGTGAATGAGAAGATTCTTTTACTTGAATAAGAACTGTAACTAGATTTTACTTCATTTGTTTATGAATTCTACTATAAAGCAGTATTAAAGATTGTCTGTATTTATTTACTTCAGCTAAGCAAAAAAATAGGTATGTAAGAGAACAGTAATAATATTATTATAGAAGTAATTCCAGTATTAGTATTCTGATAAAATATAGAGATTATGGTTTAACATTTAAACATAAGTAAAGTAAGTAGGCTAACATCTAAAAACCAGGTAAAAAGGAATTTGTAAAACATTTTATAACATTGAAATTCCAGACACTATGTGTCTTTGTCTAAGACCAAAGGATTCTACTATAATCCTTTAAAAACTACAAAATTTACTGAAAGGTAACTTTATCCAATTTTTTTTTCAAGTATGCTGCTTTTTAAAACCCTAAATATTTTCTTAACTAAGAATTAAAAACAAACTGTAAAAATTTAAACAAACAGATCTAGCATCGAACTAATAACTAAAAGTAATTCTATCATCTATTTCCTATTATTAAACAGAGCTAGGAGTTCTTTAATATAAATAAGGATATTATTAAACTGTAGGGTTTATATAATGATTAACCCTTTAAAAGCCAAAACCAGAGTTAAATATCATCCTTAAAAATACAATAATCTTCCTATAAACAGTGCATTAAAAGTCATTATAATACAGGGTGTTAATGAAAACATTACATATGCAAATTATGGACAAAAATAAACCAATATTAATTAACCATCCGCAAATACAGAATCCTTATTTAAGAATATGCTTATAGCCTTTAGAGTCGAAGGGTCGAATCTCAAGCCTGCTAATAAAACCAAGTATGCACAAAATCTTTTATATTAAACCGTAACAAAATATATTACTGACACGAGAATTAAAATCGAGCTCACATTACAACCCTGACTGTTTTCACAGTCTTTCATTACTCAGTTCACTGTAAAAACTGAAGTAACACTAGACATAGGTCGATAAGCCTCTCTAAGCTTAGAGCTGGCCTCTTTTTAAAATATAAACAAAAGCATTTACATTGCTTAGGCCGTAAGGCTAAAAATTCTTATAAAAACCATATTTACATCATGGCTTCAAGAGCCTGTGTTACCCAGCATGAAGTATCATGAGGGTTTTAAATAAAACATGGTCATACAATAAACAAACTATAAATCATAACCAACAGAGAACCAAAGCCGTGTATTCACCCACAGGAATCACTTCCAACAACCAAAACCGCATGTAGGAAGAACCCTCGATGGGACCGGGGCTTACCAGATAGAAGCCCATGAAAAGACTGATGTATGAGCTCATTTTTCCACCCACAGTTTGAAGCCGGTAGCAGGAACCTGTAAAACCAAACCAAAACATCATTTAAACTCTATTTGCATAAATGCTTAAAAAACATATTATGGATAATCAAATGTAAAGAGAAATGGATATAGGTAAAGTTTACTTATGAACTCAAAGTTGAAACCGAGAAGAGATGGCCACACCAGATCGATGGCACCGAACCGAAAGGCAAGAACCCTTGAAGTCAACTCTGCGACAGAGAAAGCAAGGAAACCGACTCAAGTTCAAAATGCAGAAGTCATTGGTGAGCAGTTATCGGAGTAAGACAAATACAGGATTCGAGCTACTTGGAGAAACCAACAACCACACTTGCAGTGTATTCTTCAACACACAGGAGAAACCAAATGATAAATTACAATACCCAACAGTCACATTATAGCATTGCAAGCGAAATGACTAACGATAAAGGAGGATACGGGCCTCTCATGGCTGCGAGCTCATAGCTCAGCCAGCAAGGAGAAGAACCCTCAGTCCAAAAATGTAAAGGAGTAGGGTTTTCAGTGTTATAAGTCAACCAACGAATGGAGGAGACCCTATCCACGTGCCCTTCCAAAAATCTCAACAAGTGTGGGTCGAAACCTTAAGTCAGCGCTGCACAAAATGTTATAAAAACCTATCATTGCAAATACTATATAACATATGATCGCTAATGATAAGATTCATGCCATCGATTATAATATGCCATGGAAACTAATATAGTATAGGATTAAAACTTATAAGAATTGCATGCCATTGTTTCGACTACATGATAGTAGTTGATAGGTAGGTAATACTACCTTAGGATATAAGTTAACTCAGATATTATAACTTAAATACTATTAGGTTATAAGTTATCATAGTTATTATAACTTGAAATAATAATTGTATTATGGTTATAATTTGAATACTATGAACACAACTTGGTTACTATTTGATCCAAGAAGATTTTCATGCTTGCAAAAAAGTCGAACAAGTTTGGTATTGTTTTAGAACTAGTAAAAGAAAATAGGGAATAGATATGACTTAGTTTATGACTTTTGTAAACTGGAAAAGCCTTAAACTTCTCAACACATAATCTTGATGCCGATAAATGAGGGAGTCTTCAAGAAAACTGAAGACTAACATTATTTGGAGAATTTCTCATAAAGAGTCTAATCACTCATTGTTATCTTTACAACTGAAAAACATAGGAACATGTTCATGCTTAAAGAGTGGGACACGTAGAATATTGAAGTAAAAATAGCTGTGAGATCACTAATCAATCGAAGTAAATATGAACCAAAACCATGAGCTCTATGCTCACTATGGGAATTTATAAATGACCATGTACTATAAACTTTTGAAAGATAATCATCATACGACTGAAGGAACCATGGTAAGAACTTGCTCTTGTATTCTAAAACATTGATTGTGTTTTTATTATTATTATGAAAAGTTAGTATGGCTTCAGTTATAAATACTTTCATAGATTCAGAACAACGAAAGAGAATTTTACTTTACCTCCTCGAAGACTAGCAGCTTATTTTAACCTTTTGTTATACTAGCATCTTAACATGCTAGGAAAGTACTTTTCTCGACGTAATTTAAAATAAACACCTACAGGATCTTACGCTTACCTGCTAAACCTGTAAGAACCAACAGTCCAATTGAGTTCGTAGAACGCTAAGTAAGCCCCGATCTCAAGCAAGATTTCTTACCTACTTGACAAAAGTAAATCATCAGTATATCTAGCAGCAACTAAATGCAAGACCTCTTTCTAACTCAATTGAAATTAAAGTTGTTTAACCATTAATAGACTTAACACATGTGTTTAAGATTACATCCTTTAGTTACAACTTCTTTTATTGAAACAAACCCTTAACCTTTGTTAAACTATTTCATTTTCCACTAACCGCTAGCAGTTACTTTAGTTGCGACTTAAGACATTTTATGTCACTTTAAAAATTTTAAATTTTTACGAAATTTTGGGTTATTACATGTGGTATCAGAGCACAAGGTTCAAACACTAGGCCTTAATGAAGCTCAACTTGCTGATATGGAACAGTAAATTTAAATAATTATGCTGATGTTGTTTTCTTTGAATGATACACATAGAGAAATTTGTTTCTGATTTAATGGCAGGTATGGAAAGATTGGAAGAATATGCAGATGAGGAATCTCCTTACATTGAACGAGATAATCTACAAAACGAACCTATACAGGAAGATATAATCAATAATTCTTCTGAACTACTACAAACAATTAAAGAATTAAAATCAGAAATGGAATCGATTAAGAAAGAAAATGAGAGGATTCCGAGAGCTCAAGAGGAGCTTAATCAGATCTTAATAGAAAGATTTCATACTGAGGGAAAGGGTAAAGGAGCTGATTCTAAACATATAGGTTATCAACATAAGTATAAAAATATTAAACATGTTAAAAATGAAAGTAGCTCATCTTCCGAAGTATATGGTGATAAACATAACTCTCATTATACTAGTGACAGTAGTGAGGATAACCACCATACTAGGAAAAGAAAATATAAACCTTATGAATAAATCTCTGGGGGGTTCAAAAAGATCAAGCCGACAACATTTAATGGAGAAACTGAAAAGGAGGAGGAAGCAGAATCCTAGCTATCCGGGATGAAAAGTACTTCCAGATTTATAACTATTCTAATCAACTGAAGGCCAGGATGACTATTTATAATCTTACAGGGAAAGATGATATATGGTGGCAGGACTTAAAAAGAGTGAAAGGTATAAGAGAGAAAAACATAAATTGGAGCACATTCAAGAAATACTTCAAAAAGAAATTTTTATTTGAACAGTACTATGAAGAAAGGGCTAAGGAATTCTATGAGCTAAAACTGGGTACAATGAATATGAAAGAACTTAATAGTAAGTTTCTAAGTTTGCTCAAGTATGTGCCATACATTGTGGAGGAGAAACCTAAGGTACAACAGTTTCTCAGCTGTTTACCTTATCATATAAAGGACAGGATTGAGTATGACAATCCAAAAACTCTAGAAGAGGCCATGAGAAAAGCGAATTTTTGTTATGAATAGAATCGTAAAAAGGAGAATATGGCCAATTGGAAGGCCAAAAGGAATAATAACTTTGATCAAAAGAAGAAAGAGTTTGTACCTAATCAAAATTCTAAAAATAATAACACCAGAAATTTTCCTAATAAGAATTTCCATGGGAATAAAAGTAATTCACAGACCAATCAGAACAATCAAAAGAATAAAGAGTCTGCTAACAATCACAGTAACTACACAAAGAACTTTGAACGAAAAGAACCCATAAAGTGTTGGGAATGCAATGGTCTGCATTATGCATCAGTCTGTCCCAATCGAAAGAAGACTGTCAGCAACATCCACACAATACAGAAGGAGATGACTGTTGGTGATCTAGCGAGGACAATGCCCAGGATCAGTGCAACATTAGAGAATCGACAAGCAGACTATCAAACTTCCATGGTGGAAGTGGAAGGTAAGATAAATTAAATACTCATATCTATTTTAATTGATCTAGGAGATAGTTTAAGCTATATTTCCCCTGACTTGGTAGAAAAGTGTAAAACTCCAGTTGAAAAGTTTGCAAGTTCTTGGTTAGTTAGGTTAGCTACTGGTGCAAAAAAGAAAGGTAATTAGCTTTGTAAAGAATTGTGCAGTAGCTATGGATCAGTTTGAAACTTTTGTTAAGCTCAATGTACTACCTTTAGGTTCATATGATATATTAATTGGTATGGATTGGTTAGAGCAGCATAGGGTGGTCTTGAATTGCTTTGAGAAAACCTTTACTTGTATAAATAACGATGGAAAATTAATAAGTGTAAAGGGAATCCCTAGGAAAACAGCTGTAAGGCAGATCTCTGCTCTGCAGCTTAAGAGAGCTCTTAGGAAAGGTTGTAAGGATTATGTAGTAACAGTAACCAATGAAGAAAACCTGAACAACATAGATAAATTAAAATTGGAGGATATACCAGTTCTAAAGGAATATTCAGATGTATTTTTGGAAGAAATTCCGGGACTACCTCCGAAACGAGAATTAGATTTTACCATTGAGCTGGTACCTGGTGCAGTGCCCAACTCAAAAGCCCCTTATTGGATGAATATACTCGAACTAAATGAACTTAAGTCAGAGTTAAAAGAACTTATTGATAAGAATTACATTAGACCCAGTGTGTCTCCTTGGGGGGGCACCTGTCATCTTTGTTAAGAAAAAGGACGGAACTCTACGACTATGCATAGATTATCGCCAATTAAATAAGATGACTATCAAGAACAAATACCCGTTACCTCGCATAGATGATCTGTTTGATCAACTACGTGGAGCCACGATGTTTTCAAAGATTGACTTATGGTTTGGATATCACCAAGTCAGAATTAAAGATACAGACATCTTTAAAACAACTTTTAGAACTCGATATGGACATTACGAGTTTGTCGTTATGCCTTTCGGGCTTACTAACGCTCCAGCTATTTTTATGTGTCTAATGAATAATGTAATGCACAAATATTTGGATAAATTTGTGGTCATATTTATCGACGACATATTAATTTATTCGAAATTTGAAGAAGAACATAAAGACCATTTAAAAATTGTCTTGAAAGAGTTACGAGAGCATCAAATTTTTGCGAAATTTAATAAATGTGATTTCTTAAAAGATAAAATCCAGTACTTAGGTCATGTGGTGACTAAAGAAGGAAATTTGGTGGATCCCGAAAAGATAAAGGCAATCGAAGATTGGCCAGTCCCAAAAGACGTAACTGATGTCCGATCATTCATGGGGATTACTGGTTATTACCGTAGGTTCATCGAAGGGTTTTCGAGAATTGCAAATCCGATAACCTCTTTGCAAAAAAAGGGGAAGAAATTTGATTGGAATAAAAAATGCGAAGACAGTTTTAAAAAGTTAAAAACCTTATTAACCGGCGCACCAATTTTAATAATTGCTGATCCTAATAAAGATTTTATAGTATGTACTGACGCCTGTAATGACGATTTAGGTGGAGTATTGACTCAGGAAGGACATGTCATTGCTTACGAGTATAGGAAATTGAAGATTCATGAAAAAAATTATGCAACCTACTACTTAGAATTCGTTGTTGTCATACATGATTTAAAGATGTGGCGTCATCATTTAATTGGAAGAAAGTTTATCTTAATGACGGATAATAAGGGATTGAAATATCTGTTAGATCAACCTAACCTGAATGCTAGGCAAGCTAGGTGGCTAGCTTTTCTAAGTGAATATGATTTTGAAATTCAACACATCAAAGGAAAGGAGAATAAAGTTGTTGATGCATTAAGTAGAAATGCAAAGCTGAATTTTACAGCAGCTATCAGCACTTATACAATAGATTTGGAAGAACAGCTTAAAGCGGGAATAGAACAAGATGAAAATTACCTAAAGTTACAAGCAAAAGAAAAATAAAATCTAATAGAAAGTCTAAGTATAGGGTACAGCTTGAATGAAAAAGGATTATTACTGTATAAAGACAGAATATATGTACCTAATGTACCTAAGATTAAGTTATTAATTTTAGACGAAATTCATAAAAGTCCTTATTCAGGGCATCCAGGTTATTAGAAAACTATAACCATGCTAAGAAAAGATTATTTCTAGCCAAACATGAAGACTGAACTGGTAGAATATATTGCTAGATGCTTTGAATTTCAGCGAGTAAAAACTAAACATCAGCATCCAGCTAGGCTACTTCAACCTTTGCCTATCCCTAGCTAGAAATGGGAGATAATTCGCCTTGATTTTGTTATTGGACTACCTAAAAATCAGAACTTAAATGACTCCATAATGGTAGTGGTTGAAAAATTGAGTAAAGCAGCCCATTTTATACCTGTAAAAACTACTTACAAAGCTGCAAATATAACTGATATTTTCTTAAAACAAATTTTTCAATTGCATGGAATACCGAAGGTCATAATTTCAGATCGAGACCCTAAATTTACAGTTAATTTTTGGAGATCCTTGTTTAAAGGATTAAATACCACGTTAAATTTCAGTACCTCTTTGCATCCTTAAACTGATGGACAGACTGAAAGAGTAAATCAGGGACTGGAAGATCTACTTAGAATGTATGTGAAGGAGGAGCCAGGTAAATGGGAAGATTATTTACACCTAGTAGGATTTGCTTACAATAATCATTATCAAGCTTCAGCTAGGTATAGTCCTTTCGAAATTCTGTATGGAAGGAAGTGTAATACTCCCATCTCTTGGAGTAATCCAGTGGACAGATTAGTATTAGGACATGAATTATTGAAAGAAATGGAAGTAATTGTAAAGCAGGTACAAGGTAATCTGAAAAATTGTGCAAGATCGACAGAAAATTCAAGCAGACCTAAAACGACCTTCAAAGGAGTTCCAAGTAGGTGAACATGTTTTCATTAAGGTGAGACCCAAAAAGAGTTCTCTGAGGTTGGGTAGTTGTGCCAAACTAGAACCTTGATATTGTGGTCCTTCTAAAATACTGTCCAAGATCAGACAGGTATCCTATCAGTTAGCTTTACCACTGAATTTAAGAGTTCACAATGTTTTCACATTTCCATATTAAAAAAATATGTACATGATGCTACTCATGTTATTAATTGGAATGATGTGTAGGTGGAACCCGAAGGAGATTTTCTGGTGGAACCGGACTGTATCCTCGAGCGGAGGGAGATCTCACTTCGGAACCGCACCATTGGTCAAGTGAAGGTGTAATGGAAGCACCTTAGTCCAGAGGAAGCCACCTGGGAATTGGAAAGTCATATGTGGGATGCATATCCAATTCTATTTCAGGGGAACTGTGAGGACAAGGAATAAATAACATCGAGGACGATGTTATAAATTAAGGGGGTGTGTATGTCACATGCCCCAATTTGCAAAAAAATAATTTAATGTTATTTGAGGAACATTGTGTTAAATTTTATGCTAAGTTGTAATTGATGACCCAGTGGGGTCAAGAATATTTAATGTAATTCAGAATATTTTATTTATAAATAAATAAATGATGAGACAACAGCTTAGGAAAGCTGTTAAAAGAGTATTTACTGGTTAATTGGTGGAGGAGACTGAGTGGAGAGAAAACTAACAAGTGGCAGCATCCTCAAACCACTTCCAATTGTTGCAGGTGGCAACTTCCCTATATTTGTGGTCATGATTCCCCAAGAAAGTGGAATCAATGCAGGTGGCTCATTAAATGAAAACTGATCCAGAAGACCTAGGCATTTCTATAAAATTTCCCATTGAAGAGAGCTAAGACTTCTCATTCTAGAGATGATCATTCAGGGTGAATGAATTTACTTAAGAGAAATTCAATGGAGGGGATTACTGAAGTGTGTTTAAGGGGTTAACTGCTGAGACTGAACTTGTTGCAGTTTCTAGGCTGAAGTTCATACTACTGAGAGCAGATTTTAATTACTGAGGTAATTGGACCAGTCAGGTGACAGAGGTCTTAAAGTTGTATTCTCCACCCATTTCTCAGCCAAGAAGACCAGGAACCAACATAGAACCGACGCTGTGTATTCACCCATAGGAACCACTTCCAACAACCAAAACTGAATGCAAGAACAACCGTCGATGGGACCGGGGCTTACTAGATGGAAGCCCATGAAAAGACTGATGTATGAGCTCATTTTTCCACCCACAGTTTGAAGCCGGTAGCAAGAACCTACAAAACCAAACCAAAACATCATTTAAACTCTGTTTGCATAAATGGTAAAAAAACCTAGTATGGATAATCAAATGTAAAGAGAAATGGATATAGGTAAAGTTTACCTGTGAACTGAAAGTCAAAACCGAGAAGAGATGGCCACACCAGATCGATGGCACCGAACCAAAAGGCAAGAACCCTTGAATTCAACTCTGCGACAGAGAAAGCAAGGAAATCGACTCAAGTTGACTATGTAGAAGCCATGGGTGAGCAGTTACAGGAGTAAGACAAATACAGGATTTGGGCTACTTGGAGAAACCAACAAGCACACTTGTAGTGTATTCTTCAACACACAGGAGAAACCAAATGATAAATTACGATACCTAACAGTCACATTACAGCATTGCAGGCAAAATGCCCAACGATAAAGGAGGATACAGGCCTCTCATGGCCGTGAGCTCACAGCTTGGCTAGCAAGGAGAAGAACCCTCGATCCAAAAATGCAAAGGAGTAGGGTTGGTCGACCTGTTTCTTGATCCTTCTTCTAGTGCAGATAGCAGGAGTTTTGGTGCCCTTCTGCGTGGGGGTTTTCTTGGATCTTCTGGTGAGGAATGATGGATGGAGGGGATCCCCTTGATCCCGGTCTAGCCTTCAGGATACTCACAGCTTCAGGAAATAAGAGGAAACTTTCCTAGAATCAACAATCTTTTGTAAAGAAGCTTGACAACATCCCCTCGATAGCTCTTCTAGTGGAAACTTGCCAAACTGCTCTAAATATTGTTGATTGAGATCTTATTGGCCAATTCACCGGGATTTGGCCTTCCCCTAAGACTATTTCAGGGTGGGATTAGAGGAACTGGAAACCTCTCATCTTAGAAGACATTTGCAGCAACCTGATCAGTACGAGATACTATCTTTTTCTTTTTGAAAATTCAGCTGAAAGAGACTTAATATTCAAAAATGGGCCATCCTTCATGGGTCCTCAAGGGCTCTACTTGAACAAATGGACCCCGGATTTTGATCCAAACCAAGATGTCCCCTATGTGGTTCCTATCTGGGTTAGGTTGCCGCATTTTCCTATCCATTGTTGGAATTCGGGATCCATAGAAGCTATAGGGAACACTCTGGGGAAATACATTGATAGGGTTGATCGCAGAGATCAGTACACTTGTGATAGAAATTGTGTTGAGGTGGATTTGGAGGTAGGGATTCCCGAAGATACTGATATGATAGTAGTAGACTGGTCTTATGTACAAGAGCTATACTATGAGCAACTGCCCTTTAAGTGCATATATTGTCATGGATATGGGCATTTTTCCAGATCTTGCAAGAAAAAAAATGAGGAAAAAGTTGTAAAAGAAAAAGGAGATCAATGGACCCAAGTTCAAAAAACTAGCTCAGCAAAACAAGGAAATAATGTTTCTGGACAAAGAGTAGAACTGGGGACAAGAATCAAAACCCTCGGGCAGAAACAAAAAGAAAATGGAGCAGTTTTGAAGGAATCCTCATCTAAAAACATCTTTAAAGTATTGAGCATCCCAGAAGAACAATTACTTACACTACTTGAAGAAGGAGAAGTCCCTCACTCTCAAATTCAATCAAGTGAAGAAGTCAGAGACCCTGCTGAACCAAATATCAGCACTCCTGTAGAAGTACATTCACCTACCTATGCAGAAATGGCAAAAAAAGAAACCTATTGACAACTCTGATTCATCTGAAGAAGATCCAACAGAGAGGTCATCTAAAAAAGGGTGAAAATATCATAAGACGGTTCGGGAGGAAGAAGCCGAACATCTTAAGATGCAAGGGAGTCAGCCAACTATAGAGATGTCAATTACAAGGAACACCCGGGCCAGAGGAGGTCCTAACCCGTCAGTCAAATAATGACATTGGTCTCTTGGAATTGCAGAGGGCTTGGCCATCCTTCAAAACTTGAAGCTGTGATTGACCTTATAAGAATGGATTTTCCATACGTTCTTATGCTCCAAGAGACTAAAATCGATGAGGATAATATTCTCTCCACTTGTTGTAAAAGATGGACAACAAATGTTGGTATGGCGGTGAGTGCCAGAGGCACTGCTGGTGGAATTGCTACTTTATGGGCAAAAAACTATTTTTCTCTTGATCACTCCTTCACCATGCAGCATTGGATATTTACAAAACTCTGTCATATTCCAAGTAAGCAATCAATATGCCTTTTTAATCTCTATGTATCGGTCAATTTACAGGAAAATTTATCCTGTTGGAATTCGCTGGAAGAATGTCTCGATTCTAACTCCTTCTCAAATGTAATAGTCGTTAGTAACTTAAATTTAATATTGAATGAAAAATAAAAATCTAGTGGCGTATATGGGAAAGATCCTATGTTGAAGCTGGTATATAAATTTATTTTATCTTGGGAGCTGATAGAATTCAAACCAAAACGTGGAAGGTTCACATGGTCAAATAATAGACTGGGAGTAGCTCATATTTCTACTCGACTATATTTTTTTTATTACAGATCTCTTTGGTGTCTAGTGAGAAAGTTATATCGTCTAGTATTCTGCCTAAGATCACCTCAGATCATAAGTCGATTCTGCTACAGATTGAAGATGAAGAGGACCTTGGTCCCATTCCATTCCGCTTCAACTCGCAGTGGAAAGCCAATGATGGATTTTTTTAGGACTGTAACATTGGCTTGGGATATTCTAGTTGTTGGATCCCTGAATTTTGTTTGGGAGAGGAAGCTCATAAATACTAAAACTGCGTTAAAAGAATGGGTCAAACATACTAAAATAAATCCAACCACTGAAAGGAGAGAAGCCCTTCAAAATTTGGAGAAAATCCAACTTGAAATGGAAGAGACAAAAATTACTCCATATTTACTTGAAAAAGAGCAAAAGGCTCAGTTAAATTCTTTCCAAGCTTTTAGAAGAGAAGAAGAATATTGGTGTCTCAAGTCTCGAAGTACTTGGTTGAAAGTTGGAGACTGGAATACCTCCTTCTTTCATAAGCAGTGCAAAGCTAGACTTTCTAAAAACAATATTTCGAAAATCTCCTCCGAGTCCGATGAAATGGTTAAAGGATTTTCTCAAATAAAACAACTCGCTAAAGCTCATTTCCAGAAACTATATAGGGAAGATGGCTCTTCTAACTCAAATTACAACTCAGATTTTCTGTCCAATATTCCTAATTTGGTGAGTAAGGAAGAAAATGAAGAGCTAATGCAACCTTTCTCGGAGCAAGAAATTATTGATGTAATATGGTCCATGGAGCTGGATAACGCTCCTGGCCCTGATGGATTTTCTTTTCACTTTTATCAAATCTGCTGGACAGTAATTATGAAAGATCTTCTCAGAATGATAAAAGCATTTCAGGTTAAAGCCAAAGTGGGTGGTTGCACAAAATCAACCTTGCATTAATTCCTAAAGAAGTTAATCCATCTTCCTTCGATAGATTTAGACCTATTTATTTGTGTAATGTGTCCTATAAAATCCTTTCTAAATTGTTAGCAAACAGACTTAAACCTTTGCTTGGGAAGCTGATTTCTCCTTTTCAAGGAGGGTTTGTAAAAGGGACACATATACTGGATAATGTTATTCAAGTGCAGGAAGCTATGCATTCCAGCTTTCTTCGGAAGGAGAAGGGCATTCTTATCAAACTTGATATGGAAAATGCCTTTGATCAGGTAAAACACTCGTTTCTTTTCTTAGTCCTACAATCTTTTGGATTTAGTTATGACTTCTTAAATTTGATCAAAGCTTGTATTTCAAATCCCTGGATAGCGTCATTAGTAAATGGCAGACCAACAAACTTCTTCCAAGCCACCAGGGGTCTCCGCTAGGACTGTCCTTTATCGTCGTTCTTGTACATTCTTATGGTTGACTCTCTAAGCAGAAAGCTAACCGCAGGAAAATTTGATGGGCTTATTCCGAGCATAACTTCAGCAGCAGGAGTTGAAGCTATTAACCATGCCCTCTTCACAGATGACACCTTTCTTTTGGGAGGGGCTTCCTTAAAAATGGCAAGAGTCTTCTATGAAATTATGCATCAATTATGTATTATTTCAGGGGCTCTAATCAATAACCGTAAGAGTGAAGTATTCGGCTGGAACAAAAATCAATAAAAAATGGATAAAATCTCGCAAATCTTGGGTTTTGAAGGATATGCTACTTGGGACAAGGTCAAATATCTGGGTCTACCTCTTACCTTGGAAAAAATAATCCCTCTCTATGGCTAGAATCGTTAATAATATTACAGAAAAGATAGTTTCGTGAGGAGGTCATTGGATTACAAAGGTAGGCAAGGTTGTTTTGATCAATTCAGTCCTCTCTTCTATCCCTATTTACCAATTGTCTTTTCTCTTGGCCCCCAAAAGCTATTTTGGATCAGATTTCAAAACTAATCAGAGACTTCCTATGGAGCGGTGGGAAAGTAAATCAAAACTGCATGCATTTGGTTAAGAGGGAAACTGTAAAAAAAAACAATTCTTGAAGGCGGATTGCAAATCAAATACCCAGGAATAACCAATTTAGCAATGGGAGGTAAATTATTATGACAACTTTTCTCCAACAAAAAGCATCCGGTTAGTCACCTCTTCTAGAAAAAATACCTTTGTGGAGGAACAATAAGAAACCTTCAAATTGCAAACACCCCTAAAGGATCCAATATTTGGAATTTATTTATGAAAGGGCTTGAATTCTTCATCCAACAACTATATCGAATCCCAGGTAATGGCAGACATACTTTTCTGTGGGAGGACAAAATAAATGGCCACGATTCATTGCAGAATGATGACTCTATTATGGAAATAAAAATTGGTTGATGAGCAAAGGCATTAAAAGATTGGTTGATATCACCGTTTGGGATGCAAATGGCATCTGGGTCGCTTGGTCCCTTCCACTTCTGACAGATTACGATCTGGAAAATTGCTCTGTCCATAAAAACCTCCTATTCGATAAACTAAATGGACTAGCTCCAATTCACCATGACAGTAAAGATTCATGGGGATCGGGAATTAAAGGATCTTATTCAACTGCAATCAGATACAAGCAGATTTTAGCTCAATATGGCTCTCTAGGCATACACAACGTAGCCCTGTGGAAGACGGTGTGGAACATGCCCAGCGTTCCAAAAATAATTTTTTTTATCTGGACTATAATGCATCAGAAAATACTAACGGGAGAAAACTTGATTACAAGAGGTTTTTACGGGCCTTATAGGTGTTGCTTTTGTCATCAATCTACTGAATCTACAGTTCACATTTTTGTAGAATGTGATTTTGCTCAAAAAGTCTGAGCTCTTGTACTATGTGGGTTGCCTTACTCCTTTTTTCCTTTAAACGTTGAACCTGTTACTCTCTTTAAAAATTGGCAATCAAGTTATCTCAGGACTCTCTCTTTCAATCATGTTTGGAGAAAAATATGGCAATCCATTCCAAAATTCATTTGGTGAAAAATTTGGTTGGCTAGAAATGATTTTATCTTCAACAGTAAAATTTTGAAACCAGAAATTGTAGCATCAAAAGCTAAGGCTTTTCTCTTGGAAGCAATAGGAAAACTCCAACTAGTTGGCACTAATTTAGAAGCCGAACATAATTGGCTCGGTTCGAATCTAGGGGACAAAATCCAGAAGGGCTTAAGTAGGCCTATTATTAAACCTTATTGGCAAGTTAGACTTATAGAAAATGAATTTCCAGATTGGTGGCAATCTAAAAATAAAGCCACAATTTTGTTTTTACGGAGTGTCAAAAGGAAAGCTGGGGAAAGCTGGGGTAGGGGGCTTGATTTTCTATCCAGGCAGAAAAATAGAAACTAGTTTCAGCTGGGGAATTGGGAAAAATACAAATAATCAGACATAATTATTTGCTCTTTTGAAAGCTTGTCAACTTGCAAAGGAAGCTGGTCATGACAACTTGCAAATTTTTGGAGATTCTAAGATCATCATCAAATCTTTAAATTCTGATTCAATGTTCACTTCTCTCAGCCTGAATTTGATCATGCAAAGGGTGCACTATATTTTTATTGAAAGTAATTCAGTTACTTCTTACCACATTTTTTGAAATCTGAACAAGTTGGCAGATATCAAATCCAACCTTAATAGTAAATGAAGGAACTTGTTTAATGCATCCCACTCCGTAACAAAATACCTTTGGTTGTAAGAAGTTGACTTTTCAGATCAAATTGTAATTGGGAAAAACAAAATTAATCGTTTTGGTTAAAAAAAACCAAGCATGTGAAAATTGAATCCATCTCTTAGAAGGTCTCCCACATAGGAAAATGGAACAATTCTCTACAAAGATGAACTCAAATAACTGAAAGTTGGTTTGCTTTCTCAAACCAACAACCAAACTACTACTCCAAGTGAGATGAAACCAAACAATTCCAGGATACCATTGTTGGTATTGCACCCTTCCAAACATCATGAGTACAAAATATAGATCATGAAAGTACATAACAACATCATGCAAATGTACATCAAGAAGGTGCCTCATCAAAGAATCATGAAAGTGCTTATACATCCAAGTAAGTAGATCACCATGTGGCCCATACTCACAAGCATCGAGTATTATAACATATCTGCCCCAATGACATAGGTGGGGATCCAGTGTCCCATAATGCTGCTCCAAAAACATATAATGTGCATCAATATAATCAGCCATGTTTTCTTTCATCCAAGAAGTGAATGAAGAACCTCCACCAAAATCTGAACGAAATAAGGAACAACGAAAACATGAAGACTTCAAGTGGCTCAAATAAGTCTCAGCAATACACCCATGGATATGTATATCATCATGAAATAATAGAGGATGTTTCTGCCAATAATAATGTTCCTCAATCATATATCTCTTCACCCAAGTGTGGGATGAAGATCCTCCAACATCAAATCTACTAGGCAAGGAGCAAGGAAAATCACGAGTCTCCAAGTGAACATCATAGGTGCACCCATGTAGATGTGTATCATCATAATGTAATAAAGTATGCTGCTGCAAATGTAAATAATATGGTTCTCTAATAGTGTCATCATCGAAAGGAGAGATATAAATTCCATACTCTTCATGTGGCACTACAAAAAAAAAACCTTCCACCCATACTTCATTAGGATGAATGCTGCAAAATTTGGAAGTGTAGGATGTAGGAGAAAGAACCAACTCAACCAAATGATCAGAAAGTGAAAAACTTTCATCATGTGAAGGATCCATAGGGGTAGATTATGCACCTCCCTTTAAAATGCAAAACTTTCCTCATGGGTTGGTTCCAAGGTGGTAGAAGCATGCACTTCTTCAAAAAGTGTGTAACCATTTTCAAGAGGCAACTCAAGCTCCTCTTCCACCACTACTAGTGATTGGCTATCTCATCAATATCATCTTCAAACACATCAAGAACCTACAATTTTTCATGTTTCTCATGATCCATCATGTCATGAGAATCCTCCAAGTAATCTACCATATGACAATCTGAAACATAGGAGGAAGGACAAGTATCTTGCAACCTCTCAAGAAGTTGCTCATTTTGAATTTTGAGCTTATGAATATCGTCATTATTCTTGAAGTAGGATTCATGTAACCATTCACTAAGCTCAATCACATTTTTTCTATCAAAAATCAAATACATGAAATTACCTTTGATTTTGCACATTGCTCTTTGAATCTTCTCCATGTCTTCAAGGAAGGATGGCTCCTCCAATGAAGAAACTTTCCAACAAGAATTTGATACCAATGCTTGAGTGTCATGGAGTTGTTGATATATTTGTAAATTCAGAAGATATTCTGATATATATTATCATTGTATGTTGTTGTACCCCCATTGGGGATGTGTGTTACCCATTCACGGGATGTATAAATTATGTCTAAACCTTGAGGTACAACCTCCGTTGTAAGTCGGGGCAATAGTCCCCAGTGTAACATCATGTAATATGTAATTGTGGTCTCTCTAGGAGAAGTGGGCCTCATGTGAGACGACATGTAGGATTGGGTCTTATATTTGGTTAGAGACTTGAAAGGGTATAAATAGGGAGGCACTCTCCCTCATTTATACACACCACACATACTCTCAAAGGAGTTTGAGAGAGAGAGGCAGTCATAGGAGGTGAGAAAGATAGTTGTTGAACATTTCTTATTACTGCTTTTGATCATCTTACTATTCTGAAGAAGTTTGCGGGGTTTTCTCCTTTATGGTTTCCTCGATGAAAATCTTTGTGTCTTGTGCATATTTTACATTTTATGCATTTTGTTGTACTTGTTATTCTTTCAGATAAATATCCTAGATAATCTAATCATATCTTAAGAAAATCTAATAGCATTATTACAAGGGCCTCATTTCAATCATCTTCAAAGACCCTTCAATTAAGGATGGTTCATGGGAGTGAACCTCCTCTTCTTCTTTCTTCTTGATTTGATCAACTTCTTGAAGCTCATGTGGTGATAGGGAAGTTGATCTTGGTTCTTCATTATCTGTCACAAGGTCTTCATCTTAATGATTATGATAACTTTGTATTGCAACAACACTTTTAAATCTTATCTCTATGTCACCAACATAGAGTTGTGAGCACCCATCAGTAGGTACCCCTTCATAGTTCAAGGATCCATTAGTAGATTCTCTTTGATTTGCACAACCCCCGTCAACAAGGATTGGGTGCTTGTATTCACTTTCCTCTTTATGTTCTTCTCTACAATCACCTTTAGGTAATTGATTCTCCACTTCATGATTCTCTATTTCTTCCTTTAATGGTTTATCTAGGCTCTTTTCACAAGTAGGCTGATTTTTTCTCATTTCATGCTCCTCCAAACTTGTGGATTCTTGGTTGTCCCTTAATGAACTCACATTTACATTATTGTGCCTATATCCATTCAACCAATCATAAAAGTCTTCAAAATTAATGGTATTATGTGTCTCTCCATAATGGAAACTTATACTACCCCTTGTTGCCAGCTTACCCCTAAGTTGGCTAGCCATCAATTCCAATACTTGAATAACCTGCTTGGTTGTATCATCACAATATGAATTAAGAAATTTATTAAATTCATCTCTATCATACATAGCTTCAATAGGTTCCAAGATCATGCTCTGATACGACTGTAATGTCTCATTTTGGGATTTTTGGAGAAAAGTGCAATTCAGGCAAAATTCGAGCTTAACTAGTCATGACTCTCAAGGGTTCCAACTTTCACCAAATGGTCCCGAAATTGAAAGGAGATGGTATGGTGAGTCTTAAAACATACCAAGGTGTTTTATGGATACTTTATATCATACTTTATACCTCTGCAAACTTGTTTTGGGATAATGACAAAAAGACCAAAATTACTAGGAAATTGTGTTCAAATCCCCCTAAGGGTGATGGTCAAACTAGCTCTCCAAATCAAGTATGACCATCCCAAATTGAAGAACAGAGTATGGGAATGAGTATCAAACATAAATTAACATCCTTAATAATTTTTATTAATTTCTTCAAATGGATTATGGTCTTCAACATTTATAGGGTAACTTTCAGTGAAATTGCTTATGGTGAAATTGCATAACTAGCTCGATTTTGACATATGAAAGGTGGATTTAAAGGTTCATATCAGGATGTGACCTATAGGTACCATATAAATAATACCAATGGATTCCAAAATAGTATTAAAAACCATATAAATCCCTTCATACAAGTCGGGTATACAACTCATTCAGTATGGGGGTCAAATACATGAAAACTAGTGAATTAGTAGCATGGAATTGAAAGAGTTTCACATATGGATTTCTTGGATTTCGACCCAAAGAGCATAGGGAAATGAAATTAAAGAGTAAAAAATCATGTATGGACTTCAAAAAATAATAAAACTTAGATAACGTCCCTCATACAAATCTGATACAAGACTCCTTCAATATTGAAGCTAAAGTCATGGAAACTAGTGATTCAATGGCATGGGAACGCAATATTTTCACACATGAGTTTATTGGATTTCGACCCAAATAGGATATGGAAATTAAATTACAGAGGAATAACTCATATATGTATTTCCTAACATCATATAACTCATATAATATCCCTCATACAAATCTGATATAAATCTACTTCAAGATTGAAACCAAATCCATGAAAACTAGTTATTCAAGAGCATGGGGAATGCGATCCTTTCATACATATATTTCTGATATTTTGACTTACAGATGCTTACAGAGCAATATTACATATCCATGAATCATGTATCAAATCTTGGGCATCAACTATCTTCATCAAGGCACAAGAATCACTCCAGCAAGTGCGCCATCAAATGAGAGTGTGGGGGAATGGAGAAGAAGGAATGAGAGAATGGGGATATAGATGAGAATTCAATAGTATGGACCTTCAACATACAAATAAAAATCCTTCATTAATATCACATGATAGGTCTGAATGGCCTATCCATCAACCAACTTGGAAATGAATCCAACTCCCTTGAAATTGGTTCACAAGTAGGGAGAGTGAACACTCAACGTGCAATGGACAAGCAAAAGCTCTCCGAAATTCCAAGGGACAATTAAAAAATGATAAAAATATATTATCCTTACTCATGAAATCCTTTTATTAACTTAATTATGCCTCCTAATATTGAATTTCCCTTCGTGATCTTCCTCCAACTCATCTTAGTGGTTTAGTAACTCTCATGACACTTATCTTCCTCTTCATGCTCCAATTCTTTCCCCAATTTGAATGGCTTCCTCTAACTCCCGATTTCGACCTCTTGGTGGCTATTTCTAGCCTTGGCATGTCATATTTTTCATATGTCAACAATTAGGTCTGAATTTGTCATACTTGTCATAGAATCTTGCATCATTTGTTGTCATAGAGTGCATAGAATCTCCTTCCAAGTGGCACACCTTATCTTCTAGTCTCTTGCAATCGTTTTCCCAATTTTTTTTAAATTTTGGACCCTCCTTGTCGATTTTATCTTTCCTGGATTTACTTGGTTTCCTGAACTCTATTTTTTCCCTCTGCTGCAAATTTGGATTTTCTTGAGTTTGAATTAAGGTCAGTTGTTTCCTTTGTTACGAAAGTTGGATGATCTAAATCTGCCTTTGTCTAGCCAAAGCTTTTGATTATGGAGTTTGTTTGTTTTTAACATTTGCTTTGTTGATTATTTTGTTTAGCACTATAAAAATTCAGTTGAAGTTTGGTCGAAACTTTAGTTATCTATGCTGCCGCTGTTTTGAAGGTTGAGCGAACTGATTTCATCGCTGCCCAGCTAAGAATCTTTTGAACATTTAACTTTTAATTAATTTTTTGATGGTTGGTTTTATCGCTATCGGAGGGCAATCAAATTTTGAATCGAGGCCGTAGTTCTCTACGCAGCCGCCATTGCGGAAGCCAACTAATGAACGTTCCGACGAATTAGTCCTTGCACTCGCCGATGCCGTGGTTTTATTGTTTTAACTTTCTGTTTTTTCTTTGTGCTATTGGAAGGGTTTTTGACTATTGATCGGAGGGCTAGTCCATTGCATCGTTGACATGGTGGTGGCGTTGAGATCACCATCGCCGACACTTAGTCATTAAAACTTCTGATCGCCACAGTTTTCATTTGAAAGCGGAAGCCGTAGTTTGATTTTTTCCCATCGTTGCGGATGAATAGTACATTATCTTTCTAATGTTTAGTTGGTTTATCTGCCGATGCATTTCTAGCCAGTTCCCCATTCTTTCGATCGCCGATGATGTCCTATTGTCGCGAAAGCCGTAGTCATTATGTCTTCCGCCATTGTGGCTCCTTAGTGCATTAACCAACCGACTGATAGTGTTTCCGCCCGCCGATGAGAGCTTTATTTTCGTTCGATGCTTAGTATTTTTTCCTGTCGGTGAGGGTTTTCCCGCCTTTCTCGTGTGCTTTTATTTTGTTTTACGATGGCGGTTACTTTGTCATGATTCATGCTTTCATCGAAGGATTTCGATTTGGTCCAGATGCATCCTGGATCAAGATAAAGAGTCTGTTTTTCGGACTTGTGATTTTAGTTTGGACAGTGGATTTAGCGGAGTTCAAGATACGAACTTGCAGGATTTTCTTGCATGCATTAATATTTTTGATAGTTCACTTTATAAGATGTGCGTTTTAATACAATTTTTGTTACTTTGTCAAATGCTAAGTGATCTAAGAACTGGTTATTCATGACAGGGTGATTGCTGCTGTAGAGAAGATAAAGTAAAAGAACGTAAGGGTCTGAGATCTCAAACAGATCGATAGCAGCAGAGGCCTAGGCTTGGGAAAAGTTCATCAGTTACCAAGCTGGTCCCTTTTTATAAAGTGCTCTTAAAATTTAAATTTGAAATGTAACCTATTGTATGAATCATGAGTACTCGCTAAAAGACAAAATTGTGGGACTGAATGATTGGGGGAAGCCCAAGGGTCACCGAGGGGCAGCCCAAGAGTTTTGCTGGTAGTATAAGTATAGGAGAGTTAGATAGCCAAAAGGACTTTTTCCCAGATAGATTTGTGGGATTATGTTGTAACAAGAACTATTTCCTTTTGCAATAAGAAGTTACAAGTTTCCTGTTGGAGAAAGCTTGGTGGAAGATTTCAAATGCTATGCTATGGATTTGTTGAATGTGAACTATTTCGTTTTCAGTTGTTGTCTATTAACTATGAGATCGTTCTAACTCTTTGAACCTATGTTCTTGTCATGAATGCGCTCTAGTTTATTCTATGAAATTTCCACTATGAGTAATGAAGGCTTTTCATAAACAATGAGTTATCTTATTGTTCATATATCTATTAATGTTCATGTGTTTTGAATTAAATAACAGCTATCTGTGATTTTTCTTAATGCACGTGCAGAATTACATTACTCATTGATTAATGATAATCTTGCTCCCTAGGGATAGGTTAGATAGTTAGTTTTATTTTCTTCCTATGTGTGATTTAGATGTGAGAGAGTTAAGACGAGACGTAAGAACTTGTGCATCACATCGTGACCGCTCCTCGTATTCTCTATCAGTCTGCATTTTTAGATAGGAACTTGCATATCATACTTAAACATAACAAACTAAAAATATACATGATGGACCGGGCCATAACCGGTAAAACCTTGTATTTTGTTACTTGACCTACAGTAGCCGGACCGTAAACCGGATGGATTCCCCACACCAAACAGTAACGGGCTAGTTGGGAACGTTTACCGGGGAGAATCCCTAACTGTTGTCGCCTGGGATTTTCCAGGCATCAACACCTCCTTTACCAATTCGACTTCCTTGGATGATTATATGATAATTGACACCACATTACCATACAATAATGTTACATTACCCATGTGTTCGAATTTGGATGAATATCATGCAAAGTGTGCAGGGAATCTAGTCACCCAAAGTCTTCACAAGCTTCCAAGTGTCTTTATGAACCCATGGAACATTATTTTCTTAGAATTTATCATTTATGTGACCCATTTAAATGTGAATATGGTAAACTAGTGTCCTTTTGGGTCCCATATCCCCTTATTACAAAATTTATGTCTCCATCTCCACATATGGAACTAGTAGGTTGGTGAAACATAATTTGCAAATAGTCTTATTTGGAAATTATTTAATTGGGGACATGAAAAATAACTCGACATCGAGGAATACCTGACCCTCAACAATAATAACTAACACATCCTCCCATCCTAACCTATGGCGGCATATTCCCTATCCTTCCTCTGCTAGTAAAGAAGTGGATGTCAACGTCACAGACCTGATCACATAAAGATCTTGATAGTGGTAGCGTCGAATGAATAACGGACCTAGTCTATTCTATAAGGAATCCAACCATCGTCATCACAACAACATGGTGAGCATGTCTCAGCATGACCCTCCCATGACCCCATGTATCATAGTAACATAGGGTGGGAAATACACCCATCCCTCTTAACATACTGGGTCTATACCCTAACAAATCATACTATGTTGCTATCAAGATTATCAGAATGTGTCACCGTATCATTAGTTTGGTCAATAAGGTTCCTAGCATAAGTAAGTGCTAATCCACACATCATATTCAGTACCCGAGTATCAGTTAGCCCATGTTCCTTCTGGGTTAGTATTTCACAAAATACACATTCATAACAAGCATTTACACTCGATCATCAATTAATCCACATCATCATCATTATTTCATTTCACATAAAAAATTTAGTTCATCACAAGTAAACATGAAATATAAAAATTCAATCTATCACATCATAAGATGGTATCCATGTATGTCATCATATATTTCACATTTTATCAATGAAAACAATTAAACATATATTGTCATCATAAAAGAAAGGAACCATGTGATAATCACAACATCGTAACCACATAAACATAGTAACATCGTAATCATAGAGACAACATAAACACAAACATAGTAACAGCATATACTCGACTCCATCATGTTGTAAATAAAGTTTACTCAGTCGAGTTGAGTCCAACAAATAATAAGCAAATAAAGTACGGTATGTCTAGCTAATAAATATGCCTAGTCAAAATATGGGGCATTACATACACCCACCCTTCGGGAAACTATGTCCTAAAGTTATGGTCAAAATAGTGAGGGAAAGTCTCGAGGCATAGTCTTTGCATACTCCCAGGTAGTAGAACCCTGGCTATACCTATCCCATTGGATCTTAACTTGGTACTCATGGCAGATACTTTGTTTTCAAGACCCACAATCAAGTATACGTAATGGTTTGACCATGAAGGTTCCCTCATCCAAGATTTGCAATTCCTTCCAACGAATTTTGTGAGTCTCATCAGCTATGTAATGTCGTAATACATAAACATGGAATCCATTATGAGTTTTATGTAAGTGGGGTGGAAGTGCAAGACGATAAGCAATTGGTATGATCCTCTCAAGAATCTCAAATGGCCCTATGAAGTGAGGAGACAACTTACTCCCCTTAATAGAGCTAATGGTACTATTGTTCGTCTTGATGCGAACAAATACCCAGTATCCTACCTCGTAATTTCTATCAGATCTATGAGCATCTGCATAACTCTTTTTCCTACCACGTACCTCCTTGTGACTACCGCTTAATATGTACCACCCGTTTTTCCATTTCCTAAATTAGTTCAGGCCCAATTAAAAATCGATCCTCTAACTTGTCCCAATTTAGGGGTGCCCTACATGGCCTCCCATACAGTGCTTGATACAAAGGAATACCAATGGAATTGTGATGACTATTGTTGTATATGAACTCCACCAAAGGTAGATGTTTCTCCCAATGGGTCTGTTGATCCACAACACACATCCTAAGCATGTCCTCCATCACCTAATTTACCCTCTCATCTACCCATTTGTCTTAGGGTGATAAGTTGAGCTTAAGTTCAATTATGTCCCCGATGCTGACTGCATGGTTGTCCAAAATTTGGAAATAAACTTAGGGTCTTTGTTGGAGATTATCTTCTTTGGAATTCCGTGAATATGTACAATTTCATTTATAAACACCCTTGCCACATCAATGACATCATAAGTGTCTCTGACCATAATGAAATGTGTACTCTTGGTTAACTTACCAACTACTACCAAGATGACATTATGTGTCAGATACATGAGAGGCAATCCTGCAACGAAGTCCATGGAAATGACCTCCCATTTAGACATAGGAATATCATGTGGTTGTAAATGACCAACAAGGTGGCAGTGGTCAACTTTAACTTGTTGAAATTCAAGGCACTTAAAAACAAAATTCGCCACATTGCTCTTCATACCTGACCAAAATAAGAGTTTCTTCATGTTTGCATACATATTCTTCACTCCTGGATGTGCGTAGTAATGTGCTATATGGGCCTCTCTGAGGATTGTTTCTTTGATATCTCCTTTCTCAGGAATATATATCATCCCTTGATATCATAACAATCCATCTTCCTTTAGATGGAACCCTTCATACTTATACTTTGGTTTCTTCCCACTATGAATTGTTGATGTTACCTTCAAATACCAATTAACCCCCAAAAGTTGTCCCAATACTCTCTCCTTCAAATCAACTTTTAAGAGAATTAAGGAGAAGAGTCTCGGTCTTCTTCTCAGGGCATATGCCACTACATTCTCCTTTCCCTTGATGCATGAAATAAAAAAAATCATACTCACTCATAAACTCACTCCATCATCTCTACCTGGCATTCAAATCCCTTTGTAAAAATATATTATAAGCTCTGATAGTCTGTTTGAAGTGTGAAGCACCTCCTAACAAGGTAGTGCCTCCACAATTTGAGTGCCAACATTACCGCTGCCAACTTTAAGTCATGTGTGGCATACTACTCCTCAGGAGGTTTTAGCTTACGAGATGCATAAGCTATTACCCCGCCTTCTTGCATTAGAACTGCTCCTAAGCCTTACTTCGAGGCATTGGTGCATACCATGAAGTCCTTATCCATGTCTGGTACTCATAGGATTGGTGCACTTGCTAACAATCTTTTCAGCTCCACAAAAGTGACATCAAATTCACTAGTCCACTCATACCGAATTCCCTTGCATTGCAAGAAGGTGATGGGTTTTGCAATCTTAGAAAATCCTTCCACAAATATTTGGTAATAGCCTGCTAACCCCATGAAGATTCGTACTTCATGTGCATTCTTCAGAATTGGCCAATCCTCAATGGACTTCACCTTCTCGGGGTCTACTGAAATCCCCTTCCTTGAGATAATATGTCCCAAATAATGAATCTCCTTCTGGAAGAAAGAGCACTTTGACAATTTACCATATATTTTAGGTTCTCTCAAGCATGTCAATACTAGTCGTAAGTGTTTCTCATGCTCCTTCTTTTTCTTAGAGTAGATAAGAGTATCATCTAAGAATACTTGAATGAATCGGTCCAAGTAATTTCAAAAAACACCATTCATGAGGCTCATGAATAGCTGGTGCATTGGTTAAACCAAACGGTACCACTATGAACTCATAATGCTCAAATCAAGTTCAAAAAGTAGTTTTAGGAATGTCACCTCCTTTAATCCTAAACTGGTGATACCATGAACGCAAATCTATCTTAGAGAAGACTAGTGCTCCTTTCATCTAATCAAAGAGGTCATCGATTCTAGGTATAGGGTACCTATTCTTCACTGTGGCCTTATTGAAATCCCTATAATCGATGCATAATCGCAAAGAGCCATCCTTCTTCTTAACAAAGATAACTAGTGAACCCCACACTCAGATACTAGGCCTGATTAGTCCCAAATCTAGCAGTTCTTTCAACTACATCTGCAACTCGTGAAGTTACGGTGTCGTCATCATATAAGGAGTCTTTGAGATTGGTTCTCCATCGAGTTTTAGTTTGATCATGAAGTCGAGCTCTCTTTTTAGAGGTGACCCTGGAAATTCTCTTGGAAAGACATCCTTGAACTCAAATAGTATTGGGTATGAGTTCAAAGAAGGTCCTTTACTGTCACCCACTACCTCTACTACAAATAACCGACATCCTTGTTTTAGGCATTGCTTCACTTTCATCATAGAGATAAAATAGAGGGAAAAACCAACCCCTTCTCCTCCGAGAGACCTTACCTTAATACCCATTTTCCTCCTCCTTCGCTCATGCTTACTCCACCGCCCCCCCCATAATGTTTTAGGACTATAAATTATTAATGCCCTTACATTATTTAAGATAAAATAATTGATTCAATGTGGTTATCTGATTCATCATTCTCTTGAGCAATTAAATAATTTAATGCTAATAAAGTTGGTACTCCTTAAGTTGACTTTTATTTTTTATTTATTCATAAAGTTATTATTACTTGCTTGTTTACAAAACTATTCATTCAATGGTAATTCAATGCACCGCTTCGATATTTAAATGTTTTAAGTAACATAATAAATATTTTAACTTTTCATGGATAGTATGTTTACGTTCTTGTTACTTAATCTATTCTAATTCAATCATAATGTTTTAGTTTTGAAATAAAGATTAAATAATCATTTAAAGTGGATAATATAATAATATTAAGTTACACTATTACATTTGATTTGGTTAAACCACTAATAACAATAATATATATATTTTACCAACCGAGTTCAACATAATATTTTTTATAAGGGAGTGGGGAGGAGGAGCTAGGGTTTGTAAACATGCACATAGGATAAGGTTGGACTGCTTGCAGGCATGGCCTGCAGCCTACGGTGGTCTGTCAGACTGCAGAGGACGTTAGCATGGTGACTCGTGCGAACCTGTGCATGGATGGGGCTTGTAGGTTGACTAGGGTGGGATGGATTTTCCCTGGGTGACAAGTTTAAACCTTTTGTTCAATAAGATGGTGGTAAAACTGTTTGCTATTGTTTTTACCTGGTTTTTCTTACAGATCTACCTGCCAGTGAACAATGGCGGGGGGTGACTTGGTTGATTACTCTTTTGAACATCTGGAAGAGGGGATATTCTCGAATGAGATAGGTGGGTGCTTGTCAGAAGAGGTGGTCGCCACTCAACAACATTGAGTGGAGGGTTTCTCTATTGTGCTACCTTTTTCAGCAGATGGCGAAGCATTTTCTCTGTCGAATCTGTTATTGTCTTCCCCCTCGCCATTTCATCTGCAGGAAAATTCATTTTTCTTGGGTGATGGTGGAGTAGCTGGTCTGAAGGGGCCATTTGTGTCTTCTTCGACTATTGGGGGGCAGTCGTGTGCAGATCAAGGAGGCGAGAGGGTTTTGTTGGGGCTGAACACTGATGGGATTTGGAGGGGCGGTGGTGGCTCCTGGTCGAAACATGAGGGCTCACCTGGGAGGGTGGATCATTTAAGGTTTGTGGCTTGCTCTATTGGAGTGTAGGAGCACCAAGGTTGTTCTAGTCCATTAGGGAAGGGGTTTGTTGCAACAGGCTCTAGCGGCGAAGAGGATGGAAGAGCCAGCTGTAGGGTGGCACGTAAACGGAAGAAGAACTGGGTCAAGATGAACTCAGTTATCTATTATACTGTTGGGGAGGATATCGGTTGGGACCGAATTGAAATGATGGCCAATCTCACGCTGGTTGGTGGGCTTGTGGCCAGAACTGTCTCGGTGCAAACCGTGGTAAAGTGGGCTGAGGATTGTTGGCAAGTGGAGTTAGGGGTGGCTCCAAAGGTAGAAGGTCTTGCGCATGGATGGTTTGCCTTCAATTTTCAAAGTGAGGGACATTTTATTTGGGTACTCAATCATAATTGGTCCTTTGAAAATTCGTCGATGCTGTTGAAATGACAACACCCTCTCTTTGATGCTAGTAGGGAGAGGGTGGACCTTGTGCATATTTGGGTCAAACTCCTGGGGTTGTCGCTTCCTTTTTGGTATGAGGAACATTTTGCTCACATTGGGAACCTATTGGGGACCTATTTGGAAGCCGATACAACATTCAAGGTTATGAAGCTGAAAAGGGTGGCCAAGATTCTGGTTAATATTAACATCAGGAAAAGGTTACCTGGTTCCTTACAGATGGTTTGGGGGCCGTATACAGTTCATCGGGTTTTGGACAATGAAAATGTCCCTTTCATATGCAGACGTTGTCATGCGTATGGTCATCCTGCGGTAAAATGTTATATGTCTGTCCGAACGTTGAATGGGCGCAGGAAGCATAGTGGGAGTTATTTGTCTGGGGAGGAGAGGGGGTGAACTGACCCATTGTATCCACTGACTTCACCTATTGAACCGACAACCGAGGCGGTGGATGGAAGCGGGGTGGAGGAGGAACTTCCGATGGTGCTACCAATGGCAGATGTGGTAAGAAAGTGGGCGATCCCTTTCTCGTTGAGGATCCTCTACTAGGTATTTCCTCTTTTACTCTTTCTCCGTCCATAAATTTATTTACAAATCAATTGCATGTTTCGGGTCTCGACTGGGTGGAAGGTCTTAAGAATTTGACTCTATCTTCTCAACCAAAAGAGCTCTCTTCACCCAACTTTGTTGCATGTATTGAACAACCCCCTTTGGATTTGGTGTTGGAACCGATTGTGGTCGAGGTACCTTCCCCTAGTTCTCCTCCTGAATCAAATGATTTGGGTATTTTTCTTCATTCTTGCACCAAAGGGTCTTTAGGGGGGCTGGGAAAAGCCACTTTAGAGACACACAGGGGAGGGGCAGAATTTCCCACTTTGATAAGGCTCAGACCAAAGCCAGAAGGATTTGATGGATGGTAAACGACTTTCTATTGAAAGGGCATTTATAGCAGTGCATTCCCAGAAGAAGGGTAGAAGATGAAGATTATGTCTTTTAATTGTCGGGGTCTTGCTGGTCCACAGAAAAGATAAGTGCTTGGGAGGGTGGTAGACTTAGATCGCCCTGATATACCGTTGCTCCAAGAAACCTTGGGGGCAGGAGATGTGATTAAATGTAGGTTGGAAAGTTGGTTTAGTGGCTGGCAATTTGAGACTATGGATGTGCGAGGACATTCGGGTGGACTGGCTATTGGATGGAATGCCAGGAATGTTAAGGTTCTGAATATTTGAGGTATGGAATCAGTTATGTGTATGACCTTTAAAGCCCTGGAACATGTGGACATCTTTAATGTTTTTAATATCTATGACCCTTATCTTAATAGGATCCCGTTCTAGGATAACCTCTTTAATAACTCCCTTTTGAGGGGCAAAATGGTGATTATTGGGGGAGATTTGAATTTCTCTTTGGGGTAGGTTTAGGTACGGGGGCCTCATGCTCATGCTAATTCGTTGATAGAATACTTCACTCCAAATCTAGTTGAAAGGAATTGGTTGGATATTGAGCCCACTGAGCTCAAACCCACATGGAAAAATAATAGATGTGGGGAAGGGAGACTGGCCAAGAGACTGGATCATTTTTGGTGACACAAACGATAGTGGACAGACATCACTTTATCAGACAATGGGTGGGGAGCAGTGGACTTTCTGATCACTACCCTATCTTTCTGGATTTCAAGAATGGTCCTATTAAAACACCAAGTCCTTTGAAATTCAATAAGGCTTGGCTTAAAGATGAGACGTTTCTATCTTTGATCTCTAACATATGGATTCCCTTTGATCTTGGGAACAAGAGTTTTGTAGCTTTTCAATTTGCAGCGAATATTCAGAATTTGAAGGATGCTATTAAATATTGGTCAGTGGTCAAGAGAAGGAGGGAGGACAGTGAACTGAAGCAGATTGAAAAGGAGCTCTCAAGGATCTATGACAAGGTAGGGGGGTATGATGGATTAGATGGATAAATATTTGATGATTCGATTGGAAGGGAGAAGGATTTATTTGCTATTGGATAGGGAAGAGACGTGGAGACTGAAGAGCACTGCGATCTCGTTGGAATGTGGGGATGACAACACAAAATTATTTCATGCATATGCTAGAGGGAGAAAGGCATCCAATAATGTTTGGATCTTATTAGATTATCATGGTACTACTCATGATAATCTTGAAGGTATGGCCACTACTGGGGTATAACATTTCAAGCGGCTATACAAAGCTCTTGTATAGGCGTATATTGCTAAAGTGATTTGTATTGCTCAGGTTTTCCCCCAGTTTGTGGAAGAGGAAAATAATTTAGCTCTAATGAAGGAAGTCTCTGAAGGTGAACTAAAGGATGTGCTACAAAGTTTTCAGAAAGACAAGAGCCCTGGACCTAACGGTTGGACGATTGAATTCTTTTTAAAAAAAATTGAAACTCTGGGAGGAGATTTACTAAAGGTGGTGGAGGACACTAGAATCTCTGGGAGGATACCGGCTAGTTTCAACTCCACATTTATTACGCTGATCCCAAAGGTGGAAAATCCATTCATGTTGAATGACTTCAGACGAATTTCTCTTTGCAATTGTATTTACAAGGTGGTCACCAAGGTGATTGCTAAAAGAATGAAAGGGATTTTGTCGGAACATATCACTGAAGAAAAATTTGGTTTCTTGGAGGGGAGGTAGATTCATGAAGCCATTGGGGTAGCTCAGGAAGGCCTACACAGTATGAAAACAAAAAATATCAAGGGAGCTATCTTGAAAATCGACCTTGCCAAATCCTATGACAAGGTAAGCTAGATGTATATTCGTTTATTACTAACTCATTTGGGGTTTGGTATTGCTTTCACTAGATTGGTAATGAGTTGCATTACTACAATGTCTTTTTCGGTACTGATCAATGGTGCTGCATCCCCCTTTTTTCATGTGGAGAGAGGGATGAGACAGGGTTTCCCTCTGTCTCCTTTACTTTTCTTGTTGGTGGCTGAGGGTCTGAGCAGGTCTATACAGGAGGCTGAAAAAACTGGGATCCTTTAGAGGTATCCAGATTTCATAAGATCTTCAATTGACTCATCTTCTATTTGTGGATGATGTTCTCATCTTTTGTTTAGGATCAACCAGAGAATTAAATAACCTTTCTGATACTCTCAAGTTGTTTTCTAAAGCCACTGGTATGGAAATTAACTTTGGGAAATCTACTTTGTCCCCCCACCTGTTAAGTGAAGTGGAGAGGTAGGAATTCTTGGTTTTCTTCCCATTCAAAATTGGAATCCTGGAAGGAGGTCTAAAATACCTTGGGTTTTATTTGAAACCCAATGACTATCGGAAACATGATTGGGTCTGGTTGCTAGAGGAAATGAAAAAATAGTTAAAACAGTGGAGCCACTAATGGTTATCTAGAGCAGGTAGGCTGGTGTTGGTGAAAGCACTACTGGAGGCTATTCTAGTTTACTAGATGTCTTTGGAATGGATTCCAAAAGGAATTTTGGAAGCAGCATACATAACATGTTTTCATTTTCTTTGGAGTGGTAAGTAGGAATCGTAGTTGACTCCATGGTCCTTTGGGAGAGGATTGCTATTCCGAAAGGTCTGGGTGGTTGGGGCCTAAAAAATATATTTTTATTTGCCAAGTCTCTAGCGGCTAAAGGGGGATGGAGAATTTTGAAGACTAAAAGTTTATGGACCCAGGTTATGATTAAAAAATACATTGGCCCTAGTAAAGTGGAAGAATGGATTTGAAGCCCAGTGAACTCGCATGTCGAGGGTTCGATTTTTTGGAAGGCAGTGGTAAAATCAATAGATGTCATCGAAGCTAGTCTTTCCTAGAATGTCAGGAAAGGGAGAAAACTTAGAGTTGGGGAGGACCCGTGGTTAGATCAATTCAGAAACATCGACTGCCTGAGAATACGGTGGAGGAGCTGAGACAAAGAGCTATTATTTATCTCTCACAACTTGCAGCACCTCTGCAGGTGAATCGATGGGACCAAAATTGGATCTCTTCAAGGGATTTGGGGCTCCCTGAGCCAGAGAATAGGGATCTGGAACTGTATAATGGGGCATTGAACTAGGAACAGATTAAGCTACGGGACAAGGATGATGTCCTCATTTGGGATGCGAATCAGAGTGGGAAATATACCCCTAAGGCGGGATATATAAAACTCAGTGTTGTTGGTGCTAATAGGGTCGAGGTTTGATGGTGGAAGGCCCTGTGGAAGATCAAATGCCCACATAAAACCAGGCTCTTCATGTGGTGCATCCTAGAAGACAGGGCGCCTTGCTAGGATAATCTGCAGAAAATGAGTTTTCAGGGGTCCAGTTGGTGTACACTATGCAAGGATGTAGGGGAGTCCTTGAAGCATATTTTCTTGTTTTTCCCATACATCAAAGAAGTGTGGAAGGAATGCTCCAAGGTTTTTGGCATAGCCTGCATTTGGGAGGGGATCTCCATTCTGCAGGCGTGGGAACACTAGAGAAGAATCAATCTCTCAGGAATCGATGAAAACACTCCCTTTGTGAGTTATTTGTAGAAATTCAGGCCTGCAGTAGATTAATTTCACTCACAGCAATTAACAATTGATCATGCAAATTATCAACAATGGAGACTGAATATGGAGCTGTAACACAAAATTATATTAAATGAGTGTACAATAGCCAACCCTATAATAACATAGGTTTCTGAATATATAGAATACATCAATAGGTTGAATTCATAAGGAGGCATCCAAAACTAGCATAAAGCAGGCTTACTCAAAATAGGCAAATCCCCCATAGGTGTAAAAAGCTGATCCCAAATCTATCAAGGACCCCACGAATTAGCAAGGGCACATGGGCAAGCTAAAGAGTGGTCAAATGGCAGATCATACATGCTTTTTCATGGAGGAAAGAGTGGAGGATGAAAGGGGAATAAAACAGGTTCACCTCACCTAGTCTAGCTTTCCTTATGTGCTTTAAAAACTGGAAAAGCAGTCAACAAAGCAGAAAAAGCAGAAGGGCGCCTAGGAGGCCAGGAATAAAGCAGATTTGATTCCCAGGACTTTCCAAAGCGCTCCATGAGTCAATAATGGCAAGTTTGACCTCTATGGATAGGCAATTGACAACTTGCACATGGTGGGACTCATGGACTAGGCAAATAAGACAAAATAAATGAAATAATGTCTAAGTGGGTAAATACTATGGGTTGATTATTCTAACATTATTTGGGGGTGTGGCTAGCTCGGAATAATCTGATTTTTGTAGAAAAAGGTTGCACTCTAGAAATCATTGCCAATCTTGCTGCAGGTATTCTTTCTGCATTCCCACATCATATAAGGGAAAAAAATCAGAAGGAAATTTTGGATGTGGAAATCGATAGAACGGTTCCGTGGGGCTTTTTTGATGGGGCGACACAAGAGAATCGTTGTGGGGGTGGAGCTATACTCTTCCTTAGGGAGATCCACTCTTTTGAATTATTGATCAGGTTAGGGGAAGGCAGTAACAATTTTGATGAGCTTCTCAGCCTGAAACTTCTTCTTATCTTTGCAGCAGAGAAAGGGTGTAGAATTCTTAATGTTTGTGGTGACTTGATGAATGTGGTTAACTGGATCAAGGGGACCCAAATGTGCAGAAATCTCATACTTGCCAACATTTTATCTTCTATTCAGCTATTTTAGACTCTTATGATACTTTTTCATGCACACATGTCTACAGGGAGAATAATAGGGAGGCGGACAAGGCCTCAAAGGAGGGTCTTCAATTAAAGTTGGGTCAATGGAAGATTCGAGAACTGGTTGATGGTACTGTTCATGAGTTTTACCATAGGCCCTTTATTGAAGGGGTTGCACAACTATGACACTTTTTTGGTCTCTGTTCTATTTTTGTCAATATATATTCTCAGTGGGGTGCTCTAAATTCTGCTTACAGTTTATAAATTGTGGACAACTTACAGCTTAAACTTTGAAACTGATGGTATTTATTTTTGTTATGCTATAGTGCATCGAGCTGTTTTTTTATTACATTTGAGGCATGTTACTCAAATATGTTTCTAGATTCTCTTGTAAACATTCTAGTTGTTTTGTTGGTACTATGGATTGGCAGGGATTGTTCACTCATCCCTCATTATTCGTTTGGACCTATATGGTTTACACTGAATACACAATGTTGTGTATCTACCAAACGTAATTTTGTTCTCGAAAGATGAAATGAAATTATGCTTTTTTCCCAGGAAAAAAATATATTTTACCAACCATGTAAAACAATTTGGACAGTTAATAATTCATTTAATCATATTCAATGAAGCTTAAGTGTCTCTGACAATAGTTATAATTTTATTAATATTTTTATTAAACTAACAACAACAAGGAATTATTATTATTATTATTACTATTAATGGTGAATAATAATAACAACATTTATTCGTTTAATTGATAAGTAACTTAGTATAAGCATAGTATCTTTGTATTAATAAAAAATATACCCCTAATGGGTTAATTAATCATGATTAATAGTTAAAAAATACAATTCTCCAATGTTAATGTTCTATCTATGACACCTCACATTGACGATACTTTCAATTGGCAACACTTATCTTAATTGTTTATTATAGTGTTTACATGCAATGACCAATTCATTTATTTTACACATTAACAACTTAACCATTCATTACATAAGTTAATTAATATATCCTTAACTGAGTTATCTGTTATAGCTAGTTTTTGTTTTCTATTTTTAGAACGTATGCTTGTTTTCAAAACATGGTTTTCTTATTGCTTTAAGATTCTGAGTTTGGTTTTTGAAGTATTTTGATAGCATGCTTATTTTTATTTTTGATTTTATAAGTTTTCATTTAAAATTTACTTTACTTAGTTGTTTTCATACTTTTAATGGGATTATTAGGTGTATGTATTTCTGAAAGGTTGGATAGAGATACCATAAGGGTTAATCAAAGTTTGATTTCACAAAATAACCATTTGTTTTTTAAGCCTTTTGTCACAAAATTGAAGAAAGAAGTCATTATTGAAGTGGAAGAACAAACTATTCAAGTGGAGTCTTCGACACATAAACTTGAAGAGCTTGTAGGTGGACAGCAAAAGAAGATTGATGAAGATAATTAGTTGGAATCTCAAGTGTATAATTTAGAAGATGTAGCAGAAATCATTGAAGATGACACAACAAATACCTTTGATGAAGATACGAACCAGAAAGAAGGTAAATGTGTTTTAGAACAAGAGAAGATTCTTACATATGTACATGAAGAAAGAAAAGAGATCCCTTTGCTTGATAAATTGAATCCTATGACTGTCAAATAAAACTTCCACATTACAGAAAGGAGTGTGCAAAGTTTATTGAGAACTATGCTCTCTTTTTCCCTGTTTTGGTAATTGCAATTGAGCACGGATTACGAGCTAATGGAGATGAATTTTAGAAAAAAAAAGAGGTTTTTGTTAAAAATATAACCATTCACAAAAACCTCTCTCATTTTTTCAACAGCTGACAAGGTATGAAATATTCAATTTAATCTTTACAGCCTATTTTTCAGGGTTTAAAAATCTTTAATATTTTCTTGTTTTAGTCTTCATCTTACGGGGCATATTCTGATTGATTGGAGATGAATTTTTAAAAACCAAGAGAGGTTTTTGTCCATTATGGAACCTTTCACAAAAACCTCTCTCAGAGTTCACACATGTGTCACGGATCGAGATATATGAAAGCTTCTTTGAGACCTATTTTTCAAAAATTCGCCAAATTTACCATGAATCTGATTTTGCTATTTTTAGTCAATTAGTTGAAAGTTGGTTAATGTAACTGCTGAGTAGTTTCAAATTAGACCTAATGAAGGGAAGACAGAACTACTTCTTTATAATTATATAAAGGGGTGGGGGAAACAGAGAATGGGTTCGAATTTTTGTACAAGGGGAGGCTTTCAGCTACTATACAGAGCTAAGTTTCAGAAAACTCTTATGCATGTTGGATTACTGATTATGTTATATATGCAATCTATAAGCCCATTTTATCTTCTATGTTGGTTTCATTTTTGATTAGTGTGATCACTCAGTTTATGAATTCATTTCTTGTTTAAGGTTGTTTCTCATGGAATGCTTATGAGCTGTGGATGAAACTCAGTTATGTGCTTATGCTTTTCCGGTTTATGTTACATATATTATACATCTCAGTCTTATATTGTGCATGATTTAGTTTTTGTTTTAACCTTATGATTTTTACCCTCTTGTTTACAAACTGCAAAACCAAAACCCTAAAAAACCTGTTTTACTTAATTTTGTTTTATGAGATTGTGTTGGCTTGTTCTTTAGTAGTCTGAAAACAATTTCTGGCACTAAGATATTTGGCACCGTTGTCGGGGACGAAGCTAAAGCATACTTTCCCTGGGTTATTCATCATTCAACTGGTTTTGAGAGGTGAACCAAAGCCAGCAAATCATTAATACTACATTTCACCAAACAGTTCACAGTGGCTACTAAGGGAGTTGGGACAAGAGGTAGACCTAGTTTACCATTACACCTGGGTGTCCCAAACCCAGAGCAAATTCTGAAAGAAGCTAGGAAAATTAGGAGATCACAATCATCCCCAGCTTTATGCAACCCTAATTAATTTGACCTACTGTCACCCTTTCCACTTTCCGAGGAGGAAAAACAAAATCTATCTTGACAAATCGATTGGTGACTCCACTAGTTCAAGATGCAGATGCCAAAGACCATGGAAGCCATTCTGGCTCGAAGGTTTGCACCTTTCAATTTTTTCAATGTTCCAGGTTTTCCAAATCCAGTACCTACTATGGATGTTTGGGGAGATTGTCTTCCATGGTTTAGAGAAAGCAAAGAGGATAAGCCTTCAGATCACCTCATCAGATTTCATCAATATATGGTTCAATTAAATATACAGCATGAAGATGTGCTCATGAAGATGTTCATGTATTCACTCGAGCAAGATGCACAAGAATGGTATTTTTCTCTTCCTGCTGCTAGCATTTCCTCATTGAAAGAATTCCACACATGTTTTCGGAAACATTGTAAGTATATGTTCTCAGTTGAATTCTTTTTTAAAGATTGTTGTGAGTAGGCTGATTTTTATAATACAATTTATGATTCAAAAAATCATGATGATAAGTATAATCAAGGATTCAAAACATATCATGAAGAAGTTGTAGTTTCAGAATTTGTTGAAGATGAAGAGGTAACATTTTCAGATACTGTTGTCAAGGAAGAATTCCATGATCATTACGATAATCAAGTTGTTGTTTTAAGTTAGGTTGAAGATTATTCTAGTGATGAGATTAGCAGAGATAGTTTGGAATATTCTCATAATGATTTTAACAGTATTAATAATCATTTGAATGCTAATCCTGTTGAAGATCAATCTCTTGTTCAACAAACTATTGGAAATCATTGTTGTGTTAAAAATCAGCCTTGTAATGAAGAAAAACACGAACATTCAGCATCATCATTTGAAATTTCTCAGAATGATCCTCGTTATGATGAAGAGATTGGGGTTTCAGGACAAGAATTATGTGATGAATTATATTCTAGTCCTTTTTGTTTTGATATTAAAATTGATGAAATTCAGGTTGTTGACATTTTTAACGTTATATTGGAAGTTTCTTATATTCATGGTTATGATAAATCTGTTGTTCAAAACCATTATGAAGATGCTCTAATTTTTTATAAATATGATGATGAAATTGAAAAGAAAGACCCAGAAATGTGTGAGGTGTGTGATATGTCACAATTTGATCAGCAGATTCAGGAATGCATTCAGTCCATTATCCTTGAACAGCTGAAGCCAATGTATGATAGTTATCCATTTGAAGACAGTGTGGAAAAGGAGGTTCAGCTTGTTGACATTATTGATGATACTATCCAAAAAATTCCAGAGCAAATTCAGGCTGATCCTGATGTCTTTTATTGCCAATGCCTACTTGATATTCATGGAACAAAATATTCTTATGGACAACCTATCTTTTTCATAGAACACGAAGAGGTAACTTTTGGAAATTTTTATGATCCAGTGGCAGATTATTTAAAGTCAACACTAAATTATAAATTTGTTATCTTAGAGACATCATTTGATGAAAGGGAGTACAAGTTGCTAGATCTTTACTCTTCATGTTTTCCAATATTTCTGATTATACATATATTCGGAGTTGGAAGCAAGTTTTGGTGGGTTGATGAAATTTTTGCCTGCTTACATTGGAAATGGGATTACAATTTGATTCAGTAAATGGAAGGTTCCTCAAATACTTTTACAATATTTGAAGGAAAGAGATTTGAATTTCATTGTCTATACCGGTGTGTGAAGGATTGAATAAAGACTCCATAGCCCAATGGATGTTTTGCAAAGTAGCAGATAGGTTCAGTTAAATGACAGAAGGCATTGGTCTTGAAGCCTCACAAGGAGGACTTCATCCCGCAGCAGGAGTCAGATGTTATAGCTAGTTTTTATTTTCTATTTTTAGAACGTATGCTTGTTTTCAAAACATGGTTTTCTTATTGCTTTAAGATTCTAAGTTTGGTTTTTGAAGTATTTTGATAGCATTCTTATTTTATTTTTGATTTTATAAGTTTTGATTTTAAATTTACTTTACTTAGTTGTTTTCATACTTTCAATGGGCTTATTAGGTGTATGTATTTCTGAAAGGTTGGATAGAGATACCATAAGGGTTAATCAAAGTTTGATTTCACAATATAACCCTTTGTTTTTTAAGCCTTTTGTCAAAAAATTGAAGAAAGAAGTCATTATTGAAGTGGAAGAACAAACTACTCAAGTGGAGTCTTCGACACAGAAACTTGAAGAGCTTGTAAGTGGACAGCAAAAGAATATTGATGAAGATAATCAGTTGGAATCTCAAGTGTAGAATTTAGAAGATGTAGCAGAAATCATTGAAGATGACACAACAAATACCTTTGATGAAGATACGAACCAGAAAGAAGGTAAATGTGTTTTAGAACAAGAGAAGATTCTTACATATGTACATGAAGAAACAAAGGAGATCCTAGTGATTGATAAATTGAATCCTGTGACTGTCAAATAAAACTTCCACATTACAGAAAGGAGTGTGCAAAGTTTATTGAGAATTATGCTCTGTTTTTTCCTGTTTTGGTCATTGAAATTGAGCGCGGATTACGACCTGATGGAGATGAAATTTAGAGAAAAAAAAGAGGTTTTGGTTCAAAAGAGAAATATTCACAAAAACCTCTCTCATATTTGCAACATCTATCAATGTTTGAAAGATTCAATTTAATCTTTACAGCCTATTTTTCAGGGTTTAAAAATATTTAATATTTTCCTGTTTAAGTCGTCATCTTGCGGGGCCTATTCTGATTGATTGGAGATGAATTTTTAAAAACCAAGAGAGGTTTTTGTCAAAAATGGACCCATTCACAAAAACCTCTATCATGTTTCGTACATGTGTCGCAGATCAAGAGATATGGAAGCTTCTTTGAGACCTATTTTTCATAAATTCACCAAATTTACCAGGAATTTGATTTTGCTATTTTTAGTCAATTAGTTGAAAGTTGGTTAATGTAACTGCTGAGTAGTTTCAAATTAGACCTAATGAAGGGAAGATAGAACTAATTCTCTGTAATTAAAAGGGGTGGAGGAAACAGAGAAGGGGTTCAATTTTTTGTACAAGGGGAGGCTTTCAACTACTATACAGAACTAAGTTTCAGAAAACTCTTATGCATGTTGGATTACTGATTATGTTATATATGCAATCTATAAGCCCATTGTATCTTCTATGTTGGTTTCATTTCTAATTAGTGTGATCACTCAGTTTATGAATTCATTTCTTGTTTAAGGTTGTTTCTCATGGAATGCTTATGAACTGTGGATGAAACTCAGTTATGTGCTTATGCTTTTTTGGTTTATGTTACATATATTATACATCTCAATCTTATATTGTGCATGATTTAGTTTTTGTTTTAGCCTTATGAATTTTACCCTCTTGTTTACAAACCGCAAAACCAAAACCCTAAAAAATCTGTTTTACTTAATTTTGTTTTATGAGATTGTGTTGGTTTGTTCTTTAGTAGTCTGAGAACAATTTCTGGCACTAACATTATCTATGACATTTTATGCCACTATTCAAGAGTGACAAGTATGATGTACACCGATACTATCGTACATGTACAAGGCGTGCATGTGTGGTCAACATATGCACATATTCGATATACACTATAAACAAACACCATCCCGCTTATGCATACAAAATGTTGTGTATCTAACAAATGTAATTTTGTTCTCGAAAGATGAAATGAAATTATGCTTTTTTTTCCTAGAATATATATATATATATATATATATATATATATATATTACCAACCATGTAAAACAATTTGGACAGTTAAATAATTCATTTAATCATATTCAATGAAGCTGAAGTGTCTTCGACAATAGTTATAATTTTATTAAGATTACCATTAAACTAACAACAACAATAATAACAAGTATAATAATAATAATTATTACTATTAATGGTGAATAATAGTAACAACATTTATTCGTTTAATTGATAAGTAACTTAGTATAAACATAGTATATTTGTATTAATAAACAATGTACCCTTAATGGGTTAATTAATCATGATTAACAGTGAAAAAATACAATTCTCCAATGTTAATGTTCTATCTATGACACATTACATTGACGATACTTTCAATTGATGTTACACTTATCTTAATTATTGATGTTGCTGTCGGAGAAACCACAGTATCGAAATGACGGAGTCGACGTTTCGGATCCATATCAGGATCCATCTTCAGGACAATGTCAAATGTGAAGAGAGTGAGGATCATTGATAAATACCGGAACCACGTAGAACAAGTCTGCGGAGGGTGGGGTTTGCTCGGTTACCATTTTTTATTTTAATTTATTTCAAAATCAAGAATGTGCGAAAAATCTAAAAAGAAAAATGTTTATTGTTAAAAATTTTATACAAAGGTTAAATGAAGACAATATTAAAAGTTTTATTAAAATTTTTATTAAAAACTTTAGGAAAAACTAAATTCAAAATGTCAAAAAATGTATAAATTATTATTAACAATTTTAATATGCCTAAACTTAGGGGAAATTTTTAATTTCTTCCTATTTTATTTTAATTTTAATTATAATTCTTAATTTTAATAAAAATGTGAAAGTTTTCAATTATTGTAAAAATCCCAAAGTTTAAATGATGGTATTTATTATTAATAAATCTTTATTATTAGCAAATTTTATTTTAATGATTATTGATGTGCTTAAACATGGGAAATTTTTTAATTTTATTCTAATTTATTCTAATTTTATTCTAATTTATTATAATTTTAATTATAATTTTTCAACTTTAACCTATAATAAAGTTTTAAGGCGAAAGCAATCATTTAGGTTAAATTTAAGGAACCCTAAAGGTCTCAAAGGTCAAAAAATTGATTATAATTATACTATAAAATTCCTAAAGTTTTTAAAAAGAATCTTAAAAAGTTAAGATGTTGATTTTCATTTGATTTAAACCTCCCAAAGTTTTTAAAGTGATTTCTAATCGATTTTTAAAGTGATTTAAACCTTCCAAAGTTTTTAAGATGTTGAAATTGAAATTGAAAGATTTCAATTTCAACATCTTAAAGATCGATTAGAAATCACTTTAAAAACTTTAGGCGGTTTAAATCAAATGAAAATCAACATCTTAACTTTTTAAGATTCTTTTTAAAAACTTTGGGAATTTTATATTATAATTATAATCAATTTTTTGACCTTTGAGACCCTTAGGGTTCCTTAAATTTAACCTAAATGATTGCTTTCTCCTTAAAACTTTATTATAGGTTAAAGTTGAAAAATTATAATTAAAATTAGAATAAATTAGAATAAAATTAAAAATTTTCCCATGTTTAAGCACATCAATAATCATTAAAATAAAATTTGCTAATAATAAAGATTTATTAATAATAATAAATACCATCATTTAAACTTTGGGAATTTTAAAATAATTGAAAACTTTCACATTTTTATTAAAATTAAGAATTATAATTAAAATTAAAATAAAATAGGAAGAAATTAAAAATTTCCCCTAAGTTTAGGCATATTAAAATTGTTAATAATAAAAAATTATTAATAATAATTTATACATTTTTTGACATTTTGAATTTAGTTTTTCCTAAAGTTTTTAATAAAAATTTTAATAAAACTTTTAATATTGTCTTCATTTAGCCTTTGTATAAAAATTTTAACAATAAACATTTTTCTTTTTAGATTTTCCGCACATTCTTGATTTTGAAATAAATTAAAATAAAAAATGGTAACCGAGCAAACCCTAGCCTCCGCAGACTTGTTCTACGTGGTTTCGGTATTTGTTAATGATCCTCACTCTCTTCACATTTGACATTGTCCTGAAGATGGATCCTGATATGGATCCGAAACGTCGACTCCGTCATTTCGATACTGTGGTTTCTCCGACAGCAACATCAATAACTAACCACCACAGAAATTTAGCAACAGAACTTATCTTAATTGTTTATTATAGTGTTTACATACAATGACTAATTCACTTATTTTACACATTAACAACTTAACCATTCATTACCTAAGTTGATTATTATATCCTTAATGGAGTTATCTATGACATTTTATACCACTATTCAAGAGTAACAAGTATGTTGTACACCGATACTATCGTACATGTACAAGGTGTGAATGTGTGGTTAACATATGCACATATCCGATATACACTATAAACAAACACCATCCCGCCTATGCATACCTGATAACTAATAATCGTAATCCCCCACACGGAAAGAAGAAGCATATATGTATATAATATAATTACTTTAACATTCTCAATTATTTAACAGTTAATCCCTTTTATGATTTCATATCCTTATTTTTATGTACTTATTAACTTAACCAATTAAAACAAAGATGGGTACATACTACCACTAACTTGGTATTAAGAAATATTTGAACCTCAACAATATTAACTAACACATCCTCTCATCCTAACCTACGTTTGCATCCTCCCTATCCTTCCTCTGCTAGTAAAGAAGTGGATGTCGACTTCACCAACCTAACAACATAAGAACATGAGGGCGGTCATCACAGTGGACCTGTCCCCTCCTAGAAGGCATTCGACCATCATCACCACAACAACATGGGGAGTGTGTCTCAACATGGGCTTCCCACTACCTCGTGTATCATAGTAACATAGGGTGGGAAATACATCTATCCCTCTCAACATACTGGGTCTATACCCTATCAAATCGTACTTTGTTGATATCGAGATTATTGAAATGTTACATCATATCATTCGTTTGGTTAAGAAGGTTTCCTATATAAGTAAATACCAATCCAATAATAAGTACCCGACTATCACTTAGCCCCTCTGTCCTGTGAGTTAGTATTTCTCAAATCATACATTTATGGCAATTTTTCATTCGACCATCAATCGGTCATTATCATCATCCATTCATATATATTTTAATCTTCCACACGTGTGTATGACATTCATTAAATCAATTGACCATATCATAAATAAAGTATCCAAGTACCACATCACATTTTTATACATTTTTCCTATGAAAAGCAAACTAAACACATAGTTGTCATCATTAAATAAGAGGAAAGGTAAACATGAAACATAGTAATCACCTATAATTAGGTCCATCGTGCCACATATATAGTTTACTCAATCCTGCTGATTCCAACATGTAATAAGCAAATAAATACAATATATCCAAATGTATATAGTCGTCTAATCAAATTATGGGGATTGCATACACCCACCCTTCAAGAAACTTCGTCCCAAAGTTATAGTTATTCACAATTATAAGAAATATTTTCTACACATAATATATGTATCTTGCTAGTTTAAGACCTTGGTTATTATGGTCCCTCTTGGACCTTAAACATGTTGTTGTTGACCTAACAATTTACTTTTTTTTTAGCATATGAGATGTGTTCTTATATTTCATTCTAAATCATATCATTTCATTTTATTTTAACATAAGCATGCATGTTTGTTTGTGAGTTTCCCATTCATGGACATAATTTAAATCAGTATTCATATAATAAAGTAAAACATGAAATAACATGACGTAAACCAACATTTAATATAACTTGGCATGTACATAGGTAGTTTCACAAATTATTATCAGCCTTGATGGATAAAGAGGAAATTGTCTAAACATAGTATGATTGTTCCAAAAGCACAGTGACGCGGGGTGATCCTGATGCATGATCTCTTTGTTTTCTAATATTTACTCATGTTTAATCACATGGGATGAGTCCCCCCCTTTTGTATAGGTTATTGGTTTGACTTTTTGAGCTTCGTTACTATACTTAATCCACAAAATAATTAACATTGTCATTAAATTGCACGGTATTTTCTTATAAAGTGATTCATGAGGAGGCCTCATCTCTTTTAAAAAATTTAATCTGGTTCTTAAGGCATTGTCATGCCTCTTAAGTCAATTTTTCATTATTGAATTACATATCATTAATAAGATCTTCTTTTTTCTAAGAATAAAAGCATATTCTGTTTATTTATCTGATACAAGATATACAATATCTTGGCAAAGACTAAGCCAGAAAGGCTATGATCCTTCATAATAATCCAGAAGTATCCCCCCAAAAACACTAAGGAGTCCAGCTAACTACTAGGTAAAGAACCATTGTCACCTCACTCTCAACTTGTCTCACTTTGGGTTGGTGATTTACTAACTACATGGGGGCTTCCCTAAATATCCTAGAATATGAATGAATTCATCCTAAGAGTAAAAATGGCACTTAATACTCTTTTAAGAAATCATACTCACCCATCTTGTACTATACCTTTTTGTTATCTAGCTTAAATGTTGATGCATATTCACTTCCTTCTAGAATACCATAAGCTCATGTCCACCATGAATTTCATTTTACCATGGCTTTATGAAATTTTACAATTTGATAACCCCATGCATTGTTGATTAACTTTAAATCTATCCTTTCTAGGTGAAGAACATGTCTTTACTTGACATACTAAATAATTCGTATCTATCCCCATGACTAGACATCACGTGCACATACTCATTCCATTATTATCAACTCTTTAATATTATTATATGCTTTATTTGCCACATTCCTTGCTCATTAACTTATTGATATATCATGTGTTATTATACTCTCCCTAATGGGGATGATATAATTCCTAAACAAATTCATGTTACTTCATCATTATATTCCTTGCTACCTATATGAATTGAACATTTCAAGCCTGGGGATAATGCCACTTCTATTTAATTATTTTAACGAGACACTACTTACTGACAATCTATTAGTTTATCCCATAATTATAGTATTATTAACTTCTTGTCTTCACTAGTTTGTTTAATTCCCTCACATAAACCTATCCACTGATATGGTGATAGTTTTGTTCTCTACCTTCATTACAACTCTCATAGACCTCTCATATTATGTATATAATGGCATACCATTCTTTGATACCATTCTCTTTAATGCTCTTCAAAACATACCTTTAATACTTTTATTGTTTTCATTAGTTCGCATGTCGTCTCACACATAGTATCCAACTTATGGCATATCTCTCATCATTTTGAACTTGGGATTTAGGTACATAACATAGCATTGTCCTCCATCATCATACGAAAACAAACAAATAAAACCTAGTACCAAAGACAAACATAAATAACCACTTTAGTGATATGATGCGAGCATGTTTACACAAGGAAAATGAAACCAACCCATCCCACTCTTAATGCTAGTTGTTTCAGACTTGATGCTACACCTTCATCACATCAAGGCTTCTTCACACTCACACTTAAGTATAGAGATAACCAATGCAAAAACCTCTCTTTAATGGTCATATTTATTAAGTTCCATAGGAATTTATTTATTTAAAGTACAATCCATTCCTATGACTATTAGCGAGAGTGTTATCTCCTTATTTCAAATATGCACTAGTTGTGACCAATTATACTCTAATTTTATTATCATTATCACTTTGTCAGTATTATACATAGGCCACCCCTCAAGGGATTGGCATACCATGGTTCTCTCGGCTTGGGACCATACATGGATATATTACCAATTAGTGTTTAAGAAACAGAACTATCATATGGTATCATGGTTGCACATCTATCAATCTCCTTTAGTCCTTACATATATATATTAGATTGTAACAGAGTGAATGTCACATATAGGGTCCCTTTTCATCAAAGCTAAGGCACAATGCGCTTCTACCAACAAGATTTTTGTAAAACACATACATAAATTAAGAATTGGTTTTGTGCAAGGATCCATTATTACGATCTATAGTTACTACCATTTAATTATTGCTCGTGTGATAACTTGTTATTAATAGTTTCCTTTCAAATAGTTCAATTTGTTTAAATACCTCACGCTAATCGCTTGGACAAGTTAAACATGCCAGGTCATCCTTGGAACTATTTCATGTCTAATTTCTACCCACATGCTTCATATCTAGATTAAGGGTTGTTAATATTTAAGTGACACTATCGATCTATTATCATTATCTTATTATAAATGCTATGGTCCCAAAAATGTGGTATTAAAACATGTATAAGCTAACCCTAATACTATTAAACATATTATCTATATATTCAATGGAAACTATATTCTATTTAATGTTTTGTATGGTATACTGTCTAAGCCATGCTAGCTCAACATGGTTAGATAACTGACAGGTTATTAATTTCTAAATTGATCCACCTACTCGTTAAATTTAGTTTGGTTGATCAAATGTGAATTTATTAAATTCCCCGTGAATTCCACAAAATGAACATATAAATTAAATGACAATTAAAATTTAAATGTGGATCAAATAGATTAATTATAGTATTAATAATAATATTAGTATTAATTCCACTCTAAATTCAAAATTTACAATTTCCAATAACATATAATATAACATTTAATTTAACAACTCAAAGTAACCTTTACAATTTTCCTATAACATCTATTATAACTTTTAATTTAACAATTCAAATTAACTTATTTTTATTAATGGTTTATTTAATTTAACAACTTAAATTTAACCTAACATTTAATATAAATGGAATATTGACCTTCGGCTACTCTAATTTTACTTACCGCGCCCATGTGAAGTCTATGTTGCATGTAGGCCACACAAAGGACATGCAAATTAAACAAATAAAGAATCCATCATACCTAAAAACGGGCAAACTTTCTTGCCTTGTCCTTTCTTCCATTGATTTCTCCGTAGCTAGGCTCTGCAACTCTGCCATGGTGAATGGTTCAAATGGTGTCCAATTTCAAGTAGCACTAGTTGAACCGTGGTAAATAAGACATGGTAAAGATAAGGATGAGCACATGGAATATGCAAATGAAGTGATTGAATCACTATATTGTAAGCTTTTATGGAGTTGTAATTTGATCATAATGTAAATGTGAATATGGTTGTAAGACATGGTTAGGCATGCATACCCCTGCTAATTCACTAGTAAAGTCAAATGTAGACCAAGTTAACAGGGGGAGGGAACCCTTCACAACTCACTAGTAAAGTCATGTAGACCTAGGTGATAGTGGGGGCATGCAATATTCCTTGGTTAAAAGTTTGAGGGGGGTTGGTGATTACTCCAAGTCAAGTTTAAAGGGGGAAATGATAGGTTGACCTTGACTCAGTAAATGAGTCATTGAGCTAATCTTGGTTTAGGTGAAATAAGGTGGTTTTTGGGTACATGGTATTAGTAGCCCATGATATTTTCCCATGGTATTGCATGTTATGGAGCCTATTTAAGGGATTGAAGAACTCCATTATAATTTGCTTAAAATGGCTGGTGATGGTCGAATTCGCCATGCCTTTGCTGGCACGCTCAAGGGTAATAAATATATTGGTGGCATTTTTCCAATTTTGGGTTTCCATGTAAAAATATTCTTCTCCATTGTGGTTGCTTGCTTGTTATAATTATTGTGTATTTTATTTTAATCATATCAATATATACCATGGAGACCAAGCTTTAGTATCATCTCATCTTCTCTTGTGTCATTTCTACATTGTATAAGGAGGTTTCCTCCTCGAAGAGGATTCTTATTCATTTCTTTTCTTCATTCTTAAGGCATTGGATTACTCTCTCTTTCTTATTATATGCTCTTTTGGGAATTTGTTGCATAACATTAGTAATGTTGTCATGTTGTTATAGCTTATCACTTTAGAGGGTTTCCATAGAATACCTTTAAGTTCAATGTCCCTTCATTCTAAAGAGAATATCATGAAAATTTATTGAAAATTAAGAGCCAATGCTCTGAATGTAGCTACTAGACCCCTAACACAACATTAACACCACACATTTGAATTGCTACCATTGGGCTATCCAACAAGTATTCCCCCCAACAAGTATTCCCCCATAGTAAGCTTATTACTACAGCATTTCCATGAATGATTTATGGTACCTCCATCTACAATCATTACTTGAAATCACTGTGTTGAATATACAAAGCAATTGGCAAGTTTGGATAGTGTGTGGATAATTTGAAATTAATGAAGTTATGGGTACTACCAAAATCAATCATCTGTGTAACCTTTTTTTTGTTATATCCTTCTATCCCGAGATTTTGAAGAGTCTCAATACTGACTAATGCATGGAAATATATGGTTGAAGTAGCTTCTTCTAGATCTAACTCTTGACATTTTTCGGTTCAGGATCATATTTTCTTCACAATCTATGTAGAGTAATTTATTCTCATTGCACTTATTCCCATTATTGTACTTGTTGTCGCAATTAAAACATAGTCCCTTTGCTCTTTTTTCCTCCAATTTTTGAGGTGTCAAACTTGTAGGTTGATTGTGGTTGGAGGAAGAAACACTTCAGGCTCTCTATAGGTGTTAATAATATCCCTTCTAGTAGCCATATTTTTGCTTTCAAATTTCCTTGCCAAACTAAAATCATTATCTAATGATTTAGGTTCAAAGAGATATGTTTCATGTTGAATTCTCTCCTTTAGAGTTCCCATAAAGTGTTTAATTTAGCAAAGCTTCAAGATATTTAGGTTGTATTAAACTTCACAGTGAAAGAAGATTGAACGAGGAAGAATAAATTCAAAGTTACAATGATCAAATAATCATGGTGAAATTATTCAGGCAAGTGAAAAAAATTTGGCAGCATAACATTAATCTGTATGTAATACATCCATGATACAATAAAGGAAATTCGAATCCTCTAGGAGTGATTCGAATCTCATGTATTGGACTGACTATAGAGATCACTAATAGTGGGAAAATCACCGCTGGAGACTCGCTAGTGTAACTTCGGACAACTGAATCAGTTCACAATCAGTTAAATGACCAAGTTAGGTGAGCAAAGGCACCTAACCTCCTTAATGTTAAATTTCATTAACCATAGATCTACAAGCCAAAATGAGAGCTATCTAAAAAGAAGGATTCAGTGGAACTGACAAATTAATGTAAACTGAACAACATATTTGTGACAGATATTTCACATAAATCGAACAAGTATTGCACAAATTATCATTACATCAATATTCATTAATTTATTAGTAATACAATGGTCATACAGTAAGGAGAATTCAAATATTGTGGATAAGATTTGAATTCACCAACTCAAACTGACTGGTTAGCTAACTCATTGTGGAAATAATCATAGTCGGAGCTCACTAGTTTAACTCTGGATAACTAATTCAGTTCACAATCAGTTAAATGATGATGTAGGTGGAAAAAAGGTGGCACACTCCCTTAAATCATGCAAACTGGCACTAGTATGACTGGAAATGAACTAACGGGTGGTTAACGGAGCATAATTGATCATGATGGACTACCTACCACAGGCAATTGAAGGTGACTGCTAGTGGCACTCAGAGTGGGTTCCTATAATGTAGGGATTGGTCCCTAGGGCTTCTAAACTCATGCAATTAGGTGCAGTAAGTGGAAAATGTCCCTTTGATGTGTCCCCATGCACTAGTAGGTGATGATGACCTCCTAAGCTAGGAAAAATGAACAAATAGACTATGTGGGTAAAGGGAGGATTAATTAATCCTAACACCCCCCCTTAATCCTAATTTTGGACAACTTGGACCTTGGAAACTCGGACAAAAATCACCCATACAATCTAAATGAAAAATAAAATATTGCTTAATTAAACAAGGAAAATGAGGAAAACCTCATGGGAACCCCCCCCCCAAAAAATAAGCAGGAAATCAAGAACAGTGAGTCGAACCTTTACATCGAGAAGAGATCTAAAGTAAAAAATCTCTTTTCAATGAAGGACTTGGTAAAAATATCTTCAATATGCTCCTCTACAAGGCAGTAATGCAATGTGATAGTCTTGTCATGCACTAGTTCCTAAATGTAATGCATGTGTACTTAAATATGCTTTGTATGTTGCTTCTGAACTGGATCACTAGATATCTTTATGGTACTCTAGTTGTCACAATAGATTTCTATTGAAGGTGAAGTGCAAATCGCAAACTCTGTCAATATTCCATGTAGCCAATCTACCTAAATATTTGCATTCACAGCCCCCTATACTCTGCTTCTATTGAAGAAAGTACAAGAGCTACTTGCTTCTTATTGGACCAACAAATTTTCCCATATCCCAACATAAACACAAAACCTAAAGTGGATTTCCTATCATTCCCATCTCCAACCTAGTCTGAATCAGTGTAGCTAATGAGATCTAAATGTGCATCAAATGTATAATGGATCCCATAGTCTCTAGTACCCTGCACATTGTGCAAGATGCACTTTGTTGCCTTCCAGTGCAGCTCATGTGGCTCCTACATGTATCTGGAAACAACACTCACAGTATATGATATATCTGGCCTCGAATGTGTGAGGTATAGAAGGATCCCAATGAGCTATCTAAAAATAGTGTTTTCAACCAATGGTGTAAAACCACCTTCTTCTAACCTGATGCCAGATAGGAAGGGAAAAGGGGTTGCTTTAGCGTCTTTCATGTGGAACCTTTAAGCAAATATGATCAGTATCTAGACTCTGAAATCATGATTCCCAAGGTCTTTTGACTTACTTCGATACCAATGAAATGTCTTAGCAGTTGTAGAATTGTCATAGCGAATTATTTACTCCAAGCTGAATTGATTCTTCTCAATCTAGCAACGGAGCTGCCAGTAATGAGGAAGTCATCCAAATATAGGACAATAAAAAATAATGAGCCCTCCTTCTGCTACATGTAGACATTGGAGTCTGATATGCGTCTCTCAAATTTATGTGGCATGAGAAAGGCATCCATCTTGGGATACCATACCCTTGGGGCTTATTTGAGCCCATAAAGATATTTCCTCAGTTTACAGACTAAGGATGAATCTTCAATGTACCCCTTGGGTTGTTTCATGTATATCTCCTCTTTCAGGTCACCATGGAGGAAGGCACTCTTCACATCCATGTGATGTACCTCCCCCCTCTTTGAAGTTGTAACTATCAAGAATAGTATGATGGAGTCCATTCTTGCTACTGGAGCGAATGTCTCATTGTAGTCCAGCCCATGGAATTGTGAGTATCCTTTTGCCACCAACCGAGCCTTGTACTTGGTTGAGGTTCCATCAGATGTTAGCTTGGCCTTGTAGACCCATTTCCACTGGACTAAATTCCTCCCAGGAGGCAAGATGACAAGCTCCCAAGTTTTGTTGTCCTGCAACAAATCAAATTCCTCAACCATGGTTGCTTACCATCTTGGATAATGGCAAGACTCTTTGAATGATTGAGGATCTGATCCCATCATCATGAAACACCTATATGGGAGAAGTGGATCTAAATGGGAGAGTGCAACATGTTCATTTTGATATTGGGCACTCGTTCTTCTTCTATCATCTGGATCCCCAACAACATCCCTAACTGATTTAATGAGATTTTGGGCCCATTTAGGATTCTGAGTTGGAATAGATGATGGATCTGGATCAAGATAATCTTAAGGTTTAATCTCAATATCAAGATCATGTCGATCTTATTCCCCATATTCTGAATATGAAACATTATACAATAAATATGTATCTGCAAATGGAAATGAAGGAGATTTTATACCTTCATCCGCTTTGAATGATAGCTGAGATTGTATTGGATCTTAGTATGGCATAAAGTGTGAGAATGCATATGCTTTGGAATCATGGATTGCAACACCCTTTGATATAATCTTCCTAGTTGAGGTATATGAGATCTCCACTAAGTCAGGACAAAATACCACTCGCTTTGGTGGGCCACTATGTTTTATCTGATATACATATAACAAATTTGCTGCAAGAGAGGGCACATAGAGCACATTTTTGAACTCTCCATGTTGTATTTTAATGGAACCTCTCCCCATAGCTGGGTTCTGAGAATCATCTCCCATATGAATGTTAGGTCCTCCTGAGAGATCCAGAGAGGTGAAGGATTCTTTGGAAGAAACCATGTGATTGGATGCTCCTGAATCAATCAAATAGGCATTTGACTGAGTGAAGCTTGCTTTTAAGGCATCACAGCTGTCATGTTATTATATCTCATTTCCATCTTCAAACTTATTTGCACCTTGAGGAATGACAATGTTGTTCTGTTCAAGAAGCTTAGATAGTTGTTCAATGGTCTTATTCATGCACTAACTCTCTAGATGAAATCCTATCATGCATTAGGAGCATTTAGCTTTCTCAAATTTATTTTTCTTGTTCTTCTTGGAACTTGAGCCTCCATCAAAAGGGTTATGTTTCTCCTTTGGCTTCGAATCAACATTTTTATTCTCCTTCCCTTTGTGCTTCCCTTTTTCTTGTGCATTCCTAGAGTCTCCAACTAAGAGGGCTTGATTCTTGGAGGCATTGAGCACTCCCATCTGAATCAATTTTGTCTTGCTCCTGGATTAATGACTCTGCAAATGCAACTAGAGAAGTCATTTTCCAATTTGGTATGGATAATATTTCGGAGTGTAATGTAGATACAAATACTGAGAATTCTGAGCCAAGTTTGCTCAAAATTGACATCATAAGTTGCTCGTCCTTCCTCTCTATCCCACATTGCTTGCATTGCAAGACAGGGCTTTGTATTTCGAGAAGAACTGTTGAATTGTCTCGAAGTTGTTGGGTTGAAGTGCAATGAGCTCATTCTCCATATTATGTCCTCTTAGCTCATCTTGTTTTCTAAACAAATATTCAACCTTGTCCCATACTTCCTTCAGATTTTTGAGTGCCTCAAGGTGGACAACAACTCCCTAGAGATGTGGATGCACATGAAGGTGAAGGCTTCATCTAGCCTAGTCAGAAACTTGGATTTCTAAACATATTGTTGAGGCTCTACTTCTCTTCCCATTGTCATCCTATACATGCCTTTGTTGTGCAAGTCTATCTGCATATATGCCCTGCAATCAATGTAATTGAAGGGTGTAAGGATCCCAAGTGAAAGAGCAGTTGAATTCTCCATTTCACTGTATGTTGATAAACAAATATTCAAGAGCTACGTAGGTACCTACAAAAATCACTACAAAAAAACTTCATTTCGCAAACATTTGTTAGTTCAAACCTATCCACCTTGACATTGGCACTTTTTCTAAGTCCATCACACCCGGATAGACTTCTCTGGAAATAATCCAGAGGGAGCAATGCTAAGACTCCACGAATTATGTGGAAACTCAACTGCTTATGGTGCAAGCATGGAGGTTTGTGAGGTTTGTTGCAGGCCTGAACATAGGCTCTAATACCATGTTAATTTTTATGAACCATAGATCCATAAGAAAAAATGAGAGCTATCTGAAAAGAAGGATGCTTTGGAATTAACAATCAATGTAAACTGAACAACGAATTCATGACATAAATTTCATATGAATCGGACAAGTATTGCACAGATCATCATTACATCAATCTTCGTTAATTTATCAGTAGTACAATGGTCATACAATAAGTAGAATTCGAATATTGTGGATAAGATTCGAATTCTCCAACTCAAACTGATTTGTTAGCTAACTCAGTGTGGAAATAATCACAGCTGGAGCTCACTAGTTTAACTCCGGATAACTAATTTAGTTCACAATCAATTAACTGATGAGGTAGGTGGAAAAAAGGTGCCACACTCTCAAATATCTACCAAATCCTATCAGTCTAGTCCATAGAGAGCACACTACGAACATCAAAGTCTAATCTAAGGAAGCACTAAGAGTAGAGGAAAGTCCTCAACCAAAATAAGGGCTAAAACAGTCAAATGCCAATAAACTACACAACAAAAGTACCAAGAGGCACAATGGCTTAAAAATGTAACAAAAATCAAATATTTTCTTGCAGAAAAAGATGAGTAAGCCATTCTGAGACTGCAAAACCTCTTCAAAAGAGTTGTAAGGTGCCTCCCCTTAAAACCTCACCTTCCAGAAATTCAGTGAAGGTAAGAAGACCCAACTCCAGAAGAAGTGCCTTCTTAGATAAGCCGTCAACACTCATATTATGCTCTCTATAGACATGTTGAAGTTTATAGAGAGAAAGGATGCCTTGACATCAGTAATACGGGTACACCAATGTTCCAAATCAAGTACCGGAAGGCCTGCCACAAAATTTGCCTAGTTTATGATGACCATAGAATCCCCATATACATGTAGTATAGGAAGACCAATTGAGGCTGCAAAAACCAATAGAGACCAGAGTGCTAGCAGTTTATCTCTCATCTTTAAGATAGTTCCACAACCCATATTAATATGAAAGAAATGAGTATGACTGATATGTAAAGTAATGACTACACCCCCAATACTAGATGCAACAGCTCCATCGAAGAACCTAGTTGGGTTGATACAAGGAGCGGGCTCGATAGCTCGTTGGTATTTTTTTGAGCATACTACAGGGTAGGAATTAAAAAGATCAAGGATACTAAAGCAGATAGATCCTATATCCATTTCATGGTCCAAAAAAATTCAGTATTTACGGGACAACCAATCATTCTAGATGTAGAATAAATGAAGATAAAGTTCATCGTGTTCATGCTCAGTCCAACAATTTAAATTTTCCAATAATGTATGTTCCATCCAACTTAAATTTAACTTAAATAGTGAGGCAAGAGAGACTCTCATAGCCTAAGAAAAAAGAATAGGTAAAAAAATATATGATCCATCGATTCAAACCAATCCATCCTTTTTCTATCAAATTTCCCAAGTAATAATGTGGTTCTCTGCACATAGAAAAATAAACCATTTAAGCTTGATCAGTATTGTTATAGCCTAAAATGACACATCTCTTCTTGTGATCAATTTCACTTATTTTTTTCGCATGTCGGCACTTCCATGCCGACACTTCATGAAAGTCGCTGAAAAAACACCTTGATTAGAGGATCTATATCTATAGTTTTGTGAGTCTATTGACCTCTTCTCTAAATTGTTGGAAAGGTATCTGAGTAAGGAAAAACTTTTTAGAAGACACCAAACCTTGAAAATTCATGGAAGTACCCTGAAAATGAGCTTTTTTGACCCATTCATGACTTTTCTTGAGCAAGCCCGCAACTTTGCCTTAGGCATTCACGACTCTGCTTCATAGAACCCGCAAATTTGACCTGAAGTGGCAAAAAAATATAAAAATATGAAAATTATCGAATTAGGGTCAAATAGGGATCAATTACAACTGCATAATCAGTTCCAAGACTTGATATTTAAAGGGAGAGTTCAAAGACTCAACAACGAAATCATAAGAGGATAGATCGTCGAAGGGATCAGGCTCAATAATCAAGTCAGTGTTGGATTTAATAACAACTGAGTCAACATCCAAAAGAAGGTCAAATTGTATCAAAGACTCTAGGAAGAATTCATCTCAAGGAAGGAGACCATCCCAGATAGGACTCATGTATAAAATTTCAGTTGGATCAATAGGGTGGAGAGAAGGCTCCAAAGTCCCCATTGGGTAAAACATCGGTTCAACTATTGGGACTAAGTCCCAAGAAGGAAAGCATCAATCCAGAGGCTTCTTCTTAGTAGCAATCAAACATTAAGGGTAAGAGGCCACATAATTCACCCGTGGCAGGTCAGTGTCTAATGAAACACTACGAATCAATAAAGGAAAGACTTGCTCTATAGTCGGTTGAGGAAGAGGATCGAGAAATGATACTTGATTGACAATGACAATGCTTTCGTTACAAGGGAAATACATCACACGAAAAAGTGTAGACACCACAACTTTCATATAATATACGTAATCATACCCAAGGAGCATATTAAACTACAAGGGATCCTCAATAACCATGAAATCAACTAAGAGAGTATTCCCACTCAAAGTAACAGGTACTTGAGAAAGAATTCCCATAGCTTGACTAGTTATTCTATCAAACACTAGAATTTGATCATCAATTAACATAAGGATGGGAGATCCCATGCCTCTCCAAGCACTTGCAGATAAAATAATAACAGAGGCTCCTTCATCTACAATACAATGAGCAATCGTGTAACGTTCAACTTGAACCTTTATCTGGAAAGGTGCAACCAAAGGAAGGGGTGGCTTAGCTAGGCTATCCCAATTAAAGAAAGTAATATATGAACTTGGAGGGGTTTAATTCGAAATGAATTCAATGCCCCCCTGTTCAGTAAGTTATGAACTGGTAATGAATAAAATGTGACTAGCAGACACTTCACTCTCCAAAGGAAGAGTGGGATTGATCGAAGATGGCATCGATTCAACCACTTGATGAATGTCACTCTCCGAAGGAAGAGTGGGATCGAACAAAGATAGTAATGGTTTAATCACTTGGTAAAGGTCACTCTCCTAAGGAAGAGTGGGATGAACCAAAGACTGAATTGGTTTGACCACTTGATCAACCAAAGGTTGAATATGTTGTTCAGAAACAGGATGTCCATTGAACCATACTCTTCGTACTTCTGTAATAGCTGGGCACTGGTGGGTAAGGTGATCCCCCTCACAAAACCTACAAGAGAACTTCGGTTTGTGTTTCGAACGATTGGTTTTCTCAACAATGTCATAATGACTTGCATTCGTTGACTGCTTCCCCCCAACATGACCTCAGAAGGCTGGGTGGTTAGGTCCAACATGACTTGCAGAGGCTAGTTGTTTTCCCTTAGCATGACTTCCAGAGGCTGGGTGGTGAAGATCAACTTGATTTGCAGAGGTTGAGTGTGTGCCCCCAACATGACTTCCAGAGGTTGGGTCGATGGATCCAACATGACCTACAGAGGTTGGATGGGTGCCCCCAGCATGACCTGCAGATGTTGGGGGTATAGGGTCAACTTGACTTGCAAAGATTGATAGGGTGCCCCCAACATGAACTGCAGAGGCTGAGTGACTGGGTCCAACATGACTTGCATAGGTTGGATGGGTTCCACCAGCATGACCTGCAGAGGCTGAGTGGTTGGGATCAACATGAATTACAGAGGTTCATAGTACCCCTAGCATGAACTACAGAGGTTGAGTGATTAGATCCAACATGACCCACAGAGGTTGGATGGGTTCCCCCTTGCTTTCATGTCTTCTTCCTATTCTTCCTTCTTTTACTCCTTTTAGACTGAAGGTTACTAGTATAAAAACTTTCACTACATGAGGCATAAGGAGGAGGAGAGGTTGCTATATGTGAAATAGATACATTGTTTTGATGCCCTTGATATAAGGTTCTTGCTTGCGAAGCATCAGGAGAATTCAAGATAGTTAGAGTGGAAAACAACCAAACCGGTAGCCCTAGGGTGAATCCAGGTAGATTCAAGTTGGTCATCAACGAGACACCAACATTTCCAGTGAAAGGAAAAGCACAAGAATCCCCAGCCAAGGGGGTCTCTTGGTTGGTGTCCGTAGGGGTGTTAGCCATAGTTTCTAACAAGAAGATAAGGTCTGAGGTCGACTGGAAACCAATAGTACAAAGAACACACCATTAGAAGAAAATGCCTAAGTATCAAACCAGGCAAACAAAGGTACCTTCCAAAGGAAAATATGGGATGATTAGGGCCTAAAACAAACCACTGAAGGTCGGATATTAGTTACTTGGTGTCTTGTGATGAGTTTTCTGGGTGCAAGTGTTTGAATCACCAAGTAGCCCTCCCAAATTGTCAAACAAGGTTACCTCCCAAGTCTACCCTAGGTATAGTGGAAATATCCTTCCATCGTAACCTGTGTGGAGTCCTAGAAATATAGATATTAAGGCTATCAAAATCGCAGAGAAAGTCCAACAGAACAGTCGTCAGTCCAGCCGATGCACATGGGCACGGTAGCTAATCCTGAAAACTAAATAGTTCCAGGCACCACACGGGCCCATAAGGAGGTACTGAGCAAGTCCCCAAACATGCAACAACTTTGGTGTATGCTCTACTGGGTATAGGAGGGGTATCTCCAAGTACTCAGTATTACACGACCTCGTGCTTGACTCCTGTCTTAGAGTAGCTTTCCGATGTCTTTCTCTACGAAGTTGGATTTCCTAAAAGATAGGCCACAATGTTTGAGTTTAAATTTTTGGGCAGTTAAAATGTCCCTAACCCAAAACACTAGCCTAGACTAATGTGTGTCGTCCCTAGAAAGAAACACTTACTAATAGATTTTAGATATTAAACTTTTTTTAAGGTTGTTGATTACTCAAATGGTGGCGAAGGTGAAACCAATGGTGTTTGACTCGACAATAGAAACAGTATGACTAAAAAAAATGAAATGCAAAAGCAAACCTACTTCTCTTTCTTTTTCAAACTGAAAATTGAAAGGCGCGAAAGACAAACTTTTTTTTAGTTTTTCAAGAATAACAACATGCAATGCATTTAAGACTAAACCCTAATCTACATGCATATAAGGAAACTATATGTTGTTTTTACTTTTTCTTTATAAATATGAAATAAAATACAACCTGCAAATTAATGCATGCAAAGTAATGTAAGCAAAGTAAATAGACTTTTGCTCTATACCCGACTAACAAACCCTAGGGTGCCCTAAAGTCAGATATAAGCTCACTAGGAAGGAAGAATTGAAAAGGTAAACAAGCCAATCACTTTGGCATGAAGAGACTAAACAACAAGCCTAAAACAAATAAGGGTCAAGAAGCTCCAAGATTCAATCTAGACCTGGAAATAGAGGTTGCTCAACACCTTTCCCAATAAGGCCAAGCCAAGGAAGGAGGCGAGGGGAAGAGTGAAAAAACAAGTTTAAGAACTTGAAAAGGACTTACAACCTAGACAAAGAGCATCCAAAAGAGGTGACACTACTCCCTTGGGGTCATGTACAAATAGATGACCCTTGAAGACCCTTTAGACAACCCTCAAACACCAAAAAAAAACAAAAAAAGTGATGAAAAACCAATTACAGGGGCCATTCGTGAGTTTCCTTAGGGCAGGTCATGAATGAATCGCAAGTTACATGAAGGCAAGGTCGCGAATGCACATATAACTCGCAACTATTCAGTGTAGAAGTTGTGAATGGGTGGAAAAATGCTCAAAAAAGGTAAAAAACTACCCCAGACAGGCAGGGGAGGTGTCCAATCGGACCTAAAGGTTGCTCCTAAGTTGTAAGAAGGACCTAAAAACTTAAATGAAATGGAAAGAAGTCAAGGAACTCCAAAACATATAAGGCATCCACAATGGAGTCACAAGTTCTGTTGTAGAGGAAANGGCCACCAACATACTAGGGTTTAAAGACTGATGCATAAAGTTATGCATCAGTCTTTAAACCCTAGTATGTTGGTGGCCTCTTAACCCCCAGCGATAGGAACACTTTCCTCTACAACAGAACTGGCGACTCCACTAGGGATGCCTTATATGTAAACAAGATTCAAAAGTCAGATAATCCCATACTTGTTTCACTGAAGGCTGATCCAAGCTTCCTCCAACCCTTCCTTTTGCTCATCTTGCTCCAAGAGACCTGCAAAACAAGTTTAACCTTCCTCAAACCAAATTGACTATATGAAAGGAGATTATGTTCAGTAAAACATGAAACCCTAATCTGATAAGCATCATCATACAATCATAACGGATATTCAACATACATTGAACAAGGATTTGGAAAGAAGAAGAACATCACATCTTTATTAATCAAGTAGAAGAAGTATAGAGTTCTCCTTCTCCTCTTGCTAGGCACCTCACAAAACCTTGATCTGGATCTCCTGCTTCTCTTCTCCAAGGAACTCAGCCTCCAAGCTCTACAACATATGACTATGAAATCTAGGGAAAAGGTGGGGGGGATGAGAGTCCAAATTCCACCAGCATAACAAAGCAAAGGTCAAGTCCCCCTCATGGACCTCTCTGCCTTTCTTATATACTTTTTTCTGAAGAGTTTGGGTCGAATAGGGATCAATTACAATTGTAGTATCAATTCCAAAACCACCCAAACCACCCCTAATTCAAGAATTTTAATATATTTATATTTTTTTGGCCACTTCAGGAGAAATTTGTGGGTTCTATGAATCAAAGTCGCAAATTCCTAAGGCAAAGTCACGTGTTCGCTTAAGCAAGGTCGTGAATGGGTAAAAAAAGCACAGTTTTAGGGTATTTCCATACATTTTCAAGGTTTGGTGTATTCTGGAAATTTTTTCCTTACTCAGATACCTTTCCAACAATGTAGAGAAGAGATCAAACATAGTTACAAAAATCTATATATCGTTCCTCCAATCAAGGTTTTTTTTCAATGACTTTCATGAAGTGTCATCATGGAAGTGTCGACATGCGACGAAAACATGGGAAAGTGATCATAGGTAGAGATGTGTAATTTTAGGCTATAACAGGTATGTGCCAGTGCCATAGATTATTATATTGCCATCCAATTAATTTCTCTGAGTTTGATGAAGAAATAAGATCATATGCCAATTTAGTAGAGACTTCACCATTTTCTGAATTATGCATCTAGAGTAGTTTATCCTTCTGATCATAGAGTCTAATACCTCCATGAGCTAAGCCACTAATATATTGAGACCATTCCTCCTTCCAAACACCGTTAAGGTCTAGATCCTCTGCAGTCAACTAGTAAGAAGGGGAAGTAGTGCCTTCACCTGTATTGCATGCCTGGTTGAGAGTATGGATGCCATAATCATTGAGGTAAGCTAGAAGTTCCCAAGAGAGGATATATGTAGAATTTAGGCCAACAATCAGATCAATACCCAACTTGATCGATTCTCCATCACCATCTCTCCAACCCAATACTCTACTGATCCAGGATATGTTGAATTCATGCTAGCAATCAGATCAAACCGTATTTAATTATAATACATATGACCATTATATCATTATATTGGATTATTAATTGAGCCTAATTTGCAATGGTTTTAATTCATTAAACGGAACATAAAAAAGTGGAGGTTAGATTGCAATCTAATGATATATAAATACGATCGCATTGATTCTTTTTATTTGGAGGTGAATTAGAGCTTTAATAAATTTCTAACTATATAAGTTGATTGCTATTGTTTTTGCCAATTCTTAATTCTTGCTAATCATTGTGCATAAAAAGTAGAATGACAAGCCATGCTAATAAAATGGAAGTTGTTTGTTGTTTGACCACAAAGAAAAAGTTGTATTCTAGATCTATCATATTTTTAAAAGATATGTCCAAATTATTTTTATCTTCTTTGAAGAATAAATTATCTTATTAAGGTCCACTTAAAGCAATTTGGCTTGTTGATGTGAAGTTCTTTCACCGAGGGAGAGATACAGATCCGGGAGGTCAAACACCTTCATTCACACTAATAGGTATTCTACACCTACTAAGTTTTGAACTTGGATTGTTTGTATAAAAAAACCTCGTCACAACTCGACATATTAGCATTATCAAGTGAAGGAGATCTTTGTCATAGAAGGTCTCAACCTTTTCAACCATCACCTTTTTTCTTATGATTTTTGTTTCTTTCCCCATTGAATTTTGAATTTCTAGGTTAACCTTTAATCTTTCAAATTCTTTCTGGTAGGCAAACATCTACAATGAAATATTGCATTTATAAGCCTCCATAACAGGCTAAATGGAAAGATGAAATAATACTTCAATTTCCTTTGAATTGATCAATATGAAATATGAAACTTGGGGAAAAGTATGACAAAATACAATTCATATTGCTAGACAATATGAAATATAAAACTTGGTGAAAAGTATGAAAAAATACAATTCATATGGCTAGACAATAAAATATTCTCATAGTTGGAAACTATGAGAGAGGTAGGATACACTACTTGTGAAACAATAATGAACTTATGGAAGCTTTCAACAATGAGAATCACTTGCTAGGTATGTAGGTCAAACATACGTTTCCCTTCCATTTAGTTGTCGTTGAAATGATGTTTAGCAATGACAGTAGCATCAATATTTCTAAATTCTTTGAGCACCAGAAGGCACTACATGGTTCCATTTGTTTAATAAAGTGGTTGCACTTGCGACAACTACTGGAACTATAAAGTGGCAAAGAGGAAAGGAACAAAGTTGAAGTAAGACTCGACTTACAGTATTCATGTTCATCCAAGCCTCCAGCTCATCCTATGAGAGCTACTGGCAATATTTTTCATTTAAGCATCCAACTTGTCCCTTTTGAACGAGCTTGAATAGATTCCAAGTAGAATCAATGCAAAATAAATATCTTATGTTACCACTTGCATGAAAGGCATGATTCACGAGCCTTCTTCGTCATGCCCATTTATCTCCTCTAGAATACAAAAGGCCATCACCTCACAACTACCTTGACTATGGTGTTGGATTTGGGGCATAAATGCTAGCATGAGAAGCTAGGAATTAAATGATGCAAGTACAAATGGTCCTAACTATCAACATGGGGGACCTATTGAACATTAATAACAAAGGTACAAAGCTTCCACTACCACAAAAGTTAGTGTAGGATAACTAGCTCTCAAAAACATGTTCTTGTTTGTGAAAATTCCATATAGAATCTAATTAAACAATCCATCCTGGCATACTTTCACTATGATCCAAGTTCCTCATCAAGTGAAACTTTGCCCTAGGGGGTTTTGTCAATCATGAATTGATCGAGGACCTTAGATTTTTCCAAAAGGCATTGGATCCATAGAAACATTGCCCCTATTTTTTCACTAGATTGTGTGTGTGTGTGTGTGTTTGGGTATCCAACTTTCTCAAATTAGTCGAATAAACAATTAAATAATCCTTCGATCATTAAATTTGAGTATATTGTTTAGAGAAAAACTAGTAGTAAAATATAAATTCTGTTAGTGTCGAATAATAATATTTTTGTTATGCTTTCAACCATTATTTTTTAATGTACATGAATTATGAGGTAGAGTTATATGCTTATGTGGAAATTATAGTCACATGTGTGCCTACCTACCATAAGGACTAACAACAAAATTACTCACAACAACAATTATTATTGAAAAAAAGTGACTATGTTAATGATAACGCAAAATTATAAATTGACTTCAAAACAACTATGTGCAAAGCAACAACATAACTTGCATATACACATTAATGCCAAGAATGTCTCACGACAAAATAAAACATTGTGCATTAACAAAGCACTATCCCATGCATGTCTTTAAATAAGTGTGTCCATTATCACCCTATAACATTAGGCACATGAGACCTTAAAGAAGTGTATCCATTATCACCCTATTACATTAGGCACATGAGACCTTAAAACAAGCAAACACTATGAGCCATGAAACATAATTAAGAATACAACTAATATTACTCCTAGAAAACTACCCGATTAAGCAAAAATATTAAATGCCACACCATAGAGGGACAAAATATCCACCACCTCGTTGAGTTTTGGAAGTAAATTGACATAATACATTTGGAAAAACAATTTTAAACAAAATAGAGGTGCAACGTACCATTATAAGTAAAAGCTTAAATGATAAATCAAACTCCACATATTGACATATACATTTGGGAAAACAACTTTAAACAAAATAGAGGTGCACCATACAATTATAAGTCAAAGCTTAAATACTAAATCAAGCTCCATAGAGAGTGAGTTACCAAAATGGCATTCTCTTTGATATTGATTTTGACATAAATTTGACTCACGTGATTAGAGTTCCACCATGATCCAAGTTTCATGCATAGTGAAAAAATGGCTCTAAAAGTTTTGTCCAATTCTAAATTAACCTAAATCGTCAAAAATCAATTAGAATTCCAAATTGATAAAAACTAACATTATTAAATTCCAACAATGAAAAAAAAAATCCTAAATAATTATTATTAGAAAACCATAAGTGAACCTATATCAACAAAGTTAAACAATGTTATATAAACACTAAATAACACCACTAATAACCAAAATTGAGTAACTACAAGACCACAATTTTTTAGAACCAGAAATTATTTTTTAACATATTTTGAGAGTTTGTCCCCGAAATGGCATCCAAACAAATTAATATTTTAATGCATATTATTTTTTGACATATTTTAAGAGATTGTACTTGAACTAGAATCCAAACATATCAATACTTTATTGTATATGTTAGAATGTATAAATAACTGCAAATTAATTTTTAACATATTTTGAGAGTTTGCACTCAAACTAGCATCCAAACATATTAATATTTTAATGCATATTTTGAGAGTTTGTACCTTTTCTCCGAAGGAAAAATGTCACAATTTATTATAAAAACAAATTGCATTATTTACAATTAGATAGATCTCACAATTAATCTCTGTTAAAGATATTTCTAATGCAAGTAGCTTAAACATATATATCTTACAATTTTCATCAAACATATTAACTGTGTGTTACAACACCAAAATATCCGAACAAAAAAAGCCCCGTCTATAAATATTGTTCATGAACTTTGTCAACTGAATTTTTTTTTGCCCCACAAATTCATAGTTTTCTCTTTATATTGTTTGGTTGATAAGTGTAGGCGGTGATGGGGCTAGGATCATCCTCCGTGATGGTATCATTTTGGCATTCCCATTTCTGCCACTCCCCTTCACTAAATAAGATACCATTCTTTGATAAACAATTTGCAATACAATTCCTTTCTCTATAAACATGTTAGAAGGAGATTTCCTGGAATCTTGATTATATTCTGATCAATTCTTCATACATTGGATTTAAATAGATATTCCTTGGAGCTCTGTGAAATTTCATATGGTTGATGATCAGTAAACAGTCTCCAAAAACTTGAAGTCTCAAAATGTTCTTTGAAATTGCCAACAATAAGGTAATCTTCAGGGCTAATAACTCAACCCTATTATTGGTGCAACGTACAAGTCGTGTAGAAAATTTATATCATGCATTCTCAACAGAAAAAATTATACCCCCTACACCTCCCTGCGCTATCTCACCCTGTGCAACACTGTCGAAATAGAACCAATGGTATGATCTGTCAATATTATCTTCTAGAACAATTCTAATCCTCTTGTGAATGTTAATTGGAAGCATCAAATCCATCCAAGCTAAACTTACGTGAGCATATACTTTGCTGGGATGTTTCAATCCTAAAAAATTGCCTTGTTCCTAGCTAGCCATGTGCTCCACATAAAAAAGCTAGTAGAGCATGACATTCTGATGGTAGGGGTGATTCGAACCAAGATTTCAAAGAATTTTGAGTATCAAAGCCATTCTAGTCATATATAAAGCCTTTTACATGTTGTATCACATCCCACAATCTATGAATATAAGAACACTGAATGAACAGATGTATGGTTTCATTTTCAATTCTGCACAAGGGGCATCTACCTGGGCCTTCATAGAAATTTTTGTGGAGAAAATCCCACATTGGAATTATGTTAGATAAAGCTAACCACGCAGAAGGCTTAATCTTTGGAGGGCAATTTATGCTCCATATAATTGAATGCCACCATAATGTCTCTAGATTATCCATTTCCTCTCTGAGCACTTTGTACCCTGTCTTAGGATTATACAAACCACATTCAAGGTTCCTAATCTAAATAATTTCATATTCTCTGTTCATCAAGCAAATGTGCTTTGTTTGCAAGGAGAAAATATATCTTTCCCATAGGAGTTTATCCCCGGGCTTAAAGTCCAATTGATCATCTTGAATCCAGACTTGATTCTGTATATTGGTATTCAAATGGTCATTAATCTGTGAAAGGTAGAAAAAACCAACTTCTTGCAACTAATCCACCATATGAACAAGGAGAATGTGGCAATCCATACTACCTATCCAAGGGTCAATGCCAAGCCAAATTTTCCTCCCATCTCCAATACACATGTGCAACTAATCTGCCATAAGATCGAGTGTATCTATTGTAGTTTTCCACATAGTAGATATATTCTTATAATCTTTTGTCTCGGTCCTGATCCATTCCTCGATGGTTTGCGGGAAAATGTATTTTATGTAAATAATTTGAGTCCAAAGTGTGGTTTCAATAAGGATATGTCAAATAGACTTTGGAGATAGAGCTCTAGCAAAATGTAATGGATGCTTCAAGCCCCATCCTCTCGATTCCTTTGGCATGTGAGCCTATCCCATGCAACCCAATAGAAAGGGTTTTGAACCTTGTGACCGTTCCATAAGAAATTGAATCAAATATCCCTAAAAGCATCAAGGACTCCTTTAGGAACATGAGCAATTGTCATCTAGTATACTCGGATAGCTTCAAGAATGGATTTAATCAAAATGAGATGACCCCCTTTTGTCAACTAACCTTTTGTCAACTAAATATTACACCATAGATGAATTTTCTTCTCAATCTAACTAATCAACCATGCCCAGTCCTTTTTACCATAATCATTAGGTTTGATACAAAAGCCCATATATTTAATGCTCTGCTCTGCTAACACAATAGTATAATTGAACTAAGATCTAATCCACTGTTCAACATCAAGGCTTAAATTCATAAAGGATACAGTAGATTTCTAGTCATTTATAGTCGTACTTGTAGCACCTGTAAAGATATCCAAAAGCCTTTTGATCTTAATAATGTCTCTCTTAGAACCATCAGTAAAGAGTAATATGCCATCTATGAATAGTATATGAGTTATACAAATGTTACCAACGATTGTTCATCCTTTAATGGCTCCATTTATCAATGCTTTATGGAGAGACCTATTGAGACCTTCAACCACAAGGATGAAGCACAGAGGAGCCAAGGGACAACCCTGTCTAAGCCCTCTAGATGGTTTAAAGAAATCAGATGGCGTTGCATTGATCAAGAATGCATAAGATATTGATTGAATACATGTCATCATCCAGTTTACAATGGAAAGATGAAACCCAATTTATAACAATACTAGCCAGAGGTAAGTCCAGTTTACCTAATCGTAGGCATGCCCGAGATCCATTTTAATAGCATTTTCCTAAAGCTTTCTTATCTTTGTTGAATGGAGCACCTCGTGTGCAATACCAACTGCATCATGAGAAAGGCGAATTGTTATTGTAAAACTTCCTTTGATAGTAATCCTCTGATATGCCTGGAAATAACTTTTGCAGTTAGTTTGTACATATAGTTACACAAAGAAATGGGTTTGTAATCATCAAAAGAATTCCCCTTGTCTTTTTCAGGGATTAATGCAATGAAAGTCAAGTTGAATGTTTCCAATATTCTTCCTTCTACCCTTGTCTCTTTAATGACAAGGATATCCCTATCAAACCAAATGATACACCGCCTACATAGAACGCAATGACATATATCTGAAATCATATTTGTTGATTTTGCTTTAAATTATTTATGCATTCTACAATAAATTATTAATATGTTTGGATGCTACTTCAGGTACAAACTCTCAAGAGTACATACATATTAATACTTTATTGCGGAATCCAAACATATTAATACTTGGATTCTGGAAGAGTACAATAAAGTACGATAAAGTTCATTTAACTAGGTTTGATTCGGAAGGCTTTTTAAATAAGGGGAGGCCTATGAAAGATTTACTTTCCTTTTAGCATAAGCATTTAGGTAGTTCTAGTTTTGAAACTCCAACTAGAAATGCTCTTTTAAAGGAAGAGGGATACTATTTGTGATCCTGCTCTAAGGAGTATTCTCTCGTGAAACGTGAGGGTATTGAGAGTCTTTTTTGTGGGTGTGTTACTGGTTTAAATGGTCGAGTTTTTTTTTCCTTAATCATATTAGTCATCCAGGGAATACTTCTATTTTGGAACAGGGCCGGCCTAATACACATGAGGTGGGATTGGAGAACTTAAATTATGGGAATATTTGGAATGCTTATATAGTGTTGTTGAAATCCAGTAATATCAAATAAATGATAATGGCGATGTCTTACTATGGGCCTTTTCAAAAACTAGTTGTCATATGCCCAAAGAAGGATACTCTCATATGTTAACTAATAGGGAAGATTATGATCAGCTCTAGTGGTGGAAGGCTGTCTGGAAATTCAAATGTCCCTTGAAGACAAAGATTTTCATGTGGTTTCTTCTTTCAAATAAAGCCTTAACCTAGGATGTCCTTAGAAGGAAAGGTAGAGAAGGTCCTTGAAGATGTTTTTTGTGCAAGGAGACTGAAGATTCAAACTTTCATTTGGTGGTCGATTGCTCCTATTCAAAAAATGTTTGGCATGAAATTGAAAGAAAAATTCAAATGAAAAATTGATGGGAAGGATAATAAGTGGAGATTTGTTTAAAGAATTGGTGCGCAAAGGGGGAGTTAAAAGGATTTCAGATCTTTACCTTTGATTCTTTCGTGGAATATTTGGATCGCTTGAAATCTTTGTTATTTTGAGGATAAATTTACGTTTCCAATCCAAAGTGCTTTCCAAAGTTTGGGGACTTTGAGAAATATTCCTGAAGAAAACATAAAAATCAAAACCAGAGTGGTAGAAGAAGAAGTTATAGACAAATCCTATCCTTTGGGTTATTTTGATGGAGCAACTTTGGGGGATCATAGTTCCTGTGGTGCAAGGGGCTGTATTTTTCTCTCTCAAGAGCATTGGTTCAACTTTAAAGTAGGTCTTGAAGAAGGTACTAACAATTTTGTAGAGTTAAATGCCATTAAACTTCTTCTTAGATTAACTTTCGCTCTTAAGATAAAAAAGATGCAAATTTTTGGAGATTCACAAATTATCATCAAATGGATTACCAGGATTAACAATTTACATAATATTATTCTGGCTCCTATGTTGGAAGAGGTGCATAGATTTATTGAGCAAATGGAAAAAATGGAAATTAAACATATATACAAAGAAATAAAGCTCATGCTGATGATTTAGCAAAAACTGGTGCACTTATGCATGCAGACATATGGCATATATCAGAATATAAACCGTCTTATTAACATGATCTTGTTTGTTCATTTTAAAAAGATATATTAGTCGTGATATTTTTGGAATATCTAGACTTAGATATCGATGTTTTTGGCTATCGAAGATATGCTTTGGCAAGAGTTTCGTTTTAGATTGAAGATCCATTTTTCTATGATATCTCTGATCTCTCTTAAGATCGTTGCTTCCCTTATTTGGTGGTAATTATTAATTTCACACAGTGATCTAGGGACTAAACACAAGTCTCATCAAAGATTAATAACAATAAGTCATGAAAATGGTGTAATCGGGCTACAGAATGAGTAGTCGCTCTGTATATTCACACAAAGAATGAGTAATTACATTACAAGATCATGTTGCAAGCATGAATGACAAAGCAATTTGAATTCCTAAGGAGGTCATTCGAATTGAATGAGTGAGTCTAGCTTAACTGAATGTAAGCCACAATCAACACTCAAGTTAACCACTGATCAAAACCCTAATTGACTCAACTGAGCCCTAACTGAAGTCGGAGTACAATAAATGACTGAGTCTAACTGAAAGTAGGTCAGACACATGTCACAACAACCCAACCAATAAGTGGTAGCACTTCAATGACTCTAATGAACCCCGATGAGGTTAACTGAAGTGTAACTGAACATCAGAAGTGGTTGGAGGCGCCCCTGTTGACTCCAGTTCATTAAATAATCATTAAATAATCAATTTAATGAGGAGAGGCACCTTCACTGCTCTGTTTAATTGATTGTAACCATCAGTTAGCAATTGGGGGCATTAATGACACTCAGATCACCCCCGAAGTGCTCCAGTTAGCCTCCCCGAATGTAGGAGAAGGCTAAGTTAGCCTCCTTGACTAAAGGTAGGCGTGGGTGTGATCTAGCTAATGTCATTTAATGCTCCACTAATGTCAATTGAGTCAATACTACTTAGGATAGTGGTTTAACTAGGCCAAATTGACCAAAAAGAGTGTGTATGGTGGTATATGTCTCCAACGGCCCCCTTTAAGCTATACTCAGGAGGAGTTAGAAAACATAAATGCATACAAATGCTAGGGCCATGGCAACTAAGGCCATAGGTCACCTTGTACAATGCTGAAATTGAAACAATGCTAAAAAATGAACTAAGTGAGGAAAAGAGGGAAAACCCAGTGGGAAAAAACCGCCCTCAAGCTGAACACTGAAAGTAGTCTGAATCACCCTGATGAACTCACCCCCAACAGTGAATGGAGGTAAGTGAACTTATTTTCTAAAAATCTCTTGGTGAAGATGTCTGCAATCTGCTCATCAGTCGAGCAATATTGCAGAATGATGGTCCTGTCATGCACTAGCTCCCTGATATAGTGCATGTGGATCTCTACATGCTTGGTCCTCTGCCTGGTAACTGGATCTGTGGATATCTTAATAGCACTTTGATTGTCACAAAAGATGATAGTGGACAAAGTAATACCAAGATCAAACTCTGAAAGAATGCCTTGCAACCAAACTGTTTGGATGCAAGCATTCACCGCTCCTTGATACTCGGCCTCTGTTGAAGATAGTGCTATGGCAGCCTGCTTTTTGCTAGACCAGAAAATGGGGCCACCACCAAACATGAATACATATCCAGAATTAGACTTCCAATCAATAGAATCACCCGCCCAATTGGAATCTGTGTATCCAACCAGCTCTAGCTCGGAGTCTGCAGCATAGTGAATGTCGTAGGTCCTGGTTCCCTGAATATACTGGAGGATCCTCTTGGCTGCCTTCCAATTAAGATCATGAGGTTGTTGCATGTATCTTGATACAACATTCATGGCATAACATATATCAGGCCGAGAATGTGTCAAGTACAACAAGCTACCAATCAGTTGTCGATAGATAGTGCAGTCCATGGGAGGTGTGCTTTTTTCCTTCTTCAAGGCTGATCCCTAAAAGGAAAGGGAATGGTGCAGGCCCACATTCAGCTAATTTAAACTTGACTAACAGGTTTGATATGTATTTGGACTGAGTGACCATTATCCCATCATAATTTTGCTGAATTTCGAGCCCCAAAAATTGTTTTAGGAGCCCCAAATCACTCATTTCAAAGGCACTGTGGAGAGCAGTTTTGATGGCTGAAATGGAAGCAACTATGCTACCTGTGATCAGTAAGTCATCAACATATAAAACAATAATAATCAAATGACCATCAGATTGTTGTAAATACACATTTGGATCTGATCTACACCTTTGGAAGTTTTGCGAGAGAAGGAAGGCATCCATCTTGGAATACCACTCTCTTGGGGCCTGTTTTAACCCGTATAGTGACTTCTTTAGCTTGCAAACCAAAGATGGATCAGTGATGTAGCCCTCAGGCTGCTTCATGTATATCTACTCATGAAGATCTCCATGCAGAAATGATGACTTAACATCCATATGATGCACTTCCCAGTGCTTAGATGCTGAAATTACCAAAACAAGGCGGATGGAGTCCATTTTTGCAACCGATGCAAAGGTCTCATGGTAGTCCACACCTTGGACCTGAGAGAAACCTTTTGCCACCAGCCTTTCCTTATATTTGTAGGTGCTTCCATCAACAACAAACTTGGTCTGAAACACCCACTTGCATTGAATCAATTTCCTTCCCGGAGGAAGAGAAACTAGCTCCTAAGTAGTGTTTTTCTGAAGAGAATTCATCTCTTCATCCATGGCAACTTGCCATCTCGGATCCTTTCAAGCATGGTGGTAGGATTTTGGGTCTGAAATAATCATCAAATAGCAAGTTTCGGACAGCAAATTATCAGGACAAGAGAGCGCAATACCTGCTCTTTGGAAATCAGACCGGATTCTCCTTGGATCATCCGTGTTTCCAATGTTATCTCCTGCGGAGGAGAGTGTCTGTCGGGCCCATGTGGGAAGATGATTTTGTACTTCAGGTTCTAATTCAACATCTGATGTTTGATGCACACTGATATCAGAAATCAGAGGATCCAAATCAGGGTCATCACCCCCAATTTCATCATCCAAATATTCAGTAGAATAGGAAGGAAAATCAACAGTTTTCTCCTTCACTAATTCCACCTCCTGAAGAGGCTCATCGAACTTGACACTTCTATCGATGATGATTTGTTTTGTTTTGATATCCAGTAGCTTGAAACCTTTTGATTCATCAGGATACCCAATAAACAAAAATTCTATGCTTTGCGGTTGCAAAGCCCTTCTTTTATCAAGTGGAATCCGGGCCCATGCAATGGACCCAAACACCTGTAGGTTTGACACATCCGACTTGTGTCCGAAGTATGCTTTGAAAGGGGTCTTCCATTTCATGGATGAGTGTGGCACCCTATTCTGAATGTATGCTGTAGCATGAATGGCTTCAGCCCACAAATTTGCAGCCAACTTCTTTGATTCCAATACACAGGTGGTCATCTCCTTGAGAGACTGATTCTTCCTCTCCGCTACTCCGTTTTGCTGGGGAGTGTAGGGAATTGAATGTTGGACTTGAATACCACTTTGGGAGAATATGTGCAGCAACTCATTACTTATATACTCCCCACCATTAACATATCTCAAAATCTTGATCTTAAGCCCAAAGACATTCTCGATCAAGGCCTTTAGTTCAGAAATTTTTTCACATACTTTAGACTTCTTTTTGAGAAAGAAGACCCATGTGTACCTTGAAAAATCATCAATAAAAGTCAGAAGATACCTTGATCCATTCTTGGATGTGACAGGTGTCGGACTGCTGATATCAGAATGTATCAGCCCCAATATGCATGTAGCTCGGTTTGCCTTCCCCCGATCGAACTTGTGCTCAGGGTGTTTTCCAACCACACAACCCTTGCAATTTCCAGTGGTTGCCTTGATGACTGGGAGGCCGTCAACCGTGGATTTTTTCTGTAATTGCTACAAATATTTGAAATTTAGATGGCCAAACCTTTCATGTTACAGCCTACTAACTTCATTTCCATGAGTTAGTAGAGCGGTGGGCTTTGCATCCGCCACAAAGTGGGAGAACTCATAGGCTTTTGCATGATGGTTTGCAAGGCCTTTAGCAATGAGTTTCCCAGATGCAAGCTCCGTTATCTCAACATCATTTGGGCTGAAAATTACTATCTTAGGCACTCATGTATGTGTCATCTGATAGACACTAAGGAGATTTGATGCCAGAGACGGTACATACAAAACATTTGAAAAATAACCATTCTCAAGATCAACCGTACCTTGTCCTTCTGAAATGATGGTGGAGTCATCTCCCATGTGGATGGGGGTGGATTTGCCGGTCTCCAAGGATGAAAAGGAGTCTCTTTCAGCCATCATGTGGTTCGAAGCTCCAGAATCAATCAAGAGTGCTTTGGACTTCGAAGTGCTTGCCATGAGGGCATGGCCTTTTTCATGCTGTGGTTCGTGTGTGGTTCCCGATCTTGCTGGTCTCTCCTTCGAAAGCTTTCTGGAAGATTGATGTGATTTCTCTCAAAGAGAGAGGTAGCTTCATCAAGCTTCTTCTTCATGCAGGCATGTTCAGGGTGGAAGCCCTTCCCGCAGTATGAACACTTGACTTTTTCCTTTCCATGATGCCCTTTTCCTTTGTTCTTCCTTGAGCCGGAAGACTCATCATGCTGCTGGTTTTCAACTTTAGGCTTAGGAGCTTCGAATTTAGTTTTTGGGTTCTTCTACTGCTTTCCTTTACCCTTCAGATATTTGGGCCTCGAGACATGGAGAGCTTGATCATAGGAGGATCTGATGATCCCCATCTGGACAAGCTTATCATGTTCACTTGTTAGGGACTCAATGAAGGCATTGAGTGTAGGCATCTTCCATCCAGGGGTTGTGAGATTCCCCACACAGAATGTAGTGACAAAAACTGAATAATCAGCTCCAAGTTTGGAGAGTATGGTGAGGATGAGCTTATCATCCGCCTTCTCCACTTTGCATTGCTTCAAGAGTAAGACATTGTGCTTGAACTTTGTGAAAAAGTCATTCAAGGTCTCGAAATTGGAAGGTTGGAGAGACATCAATTCATTTTCGAGCTGGTAAACTCTCAAATCATCCTGCTTTCCATATAGGGTTTCCAATTTGTCCCAAATTTCCTTTGGAGTCTTCAATCCCGAAAGATGGAAAAGAAGATCCCGGGAAATAGAGAGGCACAAGAATCCGAATGCTTCATCCTTCTTGTTCAAGAATCTTGATTTGTCTATAGCAGAACCAGGCTCATCTTCAGTGTCCATGGTGACTCTATAGAGTCCTCTGGAGTGCAGCTGGATCTCCATGTCTCCTTTCCATGAGTGGAAATTGAATGGAGTCAAAATATCTACTAAGGATGCCATCTGAATCTGCTGGAGCGAATGCTTCACCTATAGAAAACCTAAAAATCACAACAGAAAGGGCAATGTAAGGTCGGACAGCCTGCACATTTTAGGCTTTCATCACACCCAACATAGTCAATCAAGCAAGCTTGATCAACAAGTTCTTTACTTGGGGTATTAAGTGGTAAGCCTTGGCTTCTGGTGCAGTGCTGGATTTTTGAGCTATTGCTCAGTTTTCATGCAAGATTTGTCAAAAACCTTATTTTTGAGAGATCTGAGCTTTGTCCCGCCATGAGCTCTGATACCATATTAATTTCACACAGTGATCTAGGAACTAAACACAAGTCTCATCAAAGATTAATAACAATAAGTCATGAAAATGGTGTAATCGGGCTACATAATGAGTAGCCGCTCTGTATATTCACACAAAGAATGAGTAATTACATTACAAGATCATGCTACAAGCATGAATGACAAAGCAATTTGAATTCCTAAGGAGGTCATTCGAATTGAATGAGTGAGTCTAGCTTAACTGAATGTAAGCCACAGTCAACACTCAAGTTAACCACTGATCAAAACCCTAATTGACTCAACTCAGCCCTAACTGAAGTTGGAGTGCAATAAATGACCGAGTCTAACTGAAAGTAGGTTAGACACATGTCACAACAACCCAACCAACAAGTGGTAGTGCTTCAATGACTCCAATGAACCCCGATGAGGTTAATTGAAGTGTAACTGAACATCAGAAGTGGTTGGAGGTGCCCCTGTTGACTCCAGTTCATTAAATAATCAATTTAATGAGGAGAGGCACCTTCACTGCTCTGTATAACTGATTGTAACCATCAGTTAGCAATTTTGGGTATTAATGACACTTAGATCACCCCCAGAGTGCTCCAATTAGCCTCCCCGAATGTAAGAGAAGGCTAAGTTAGCCTCCTTGACTGAAGGTAGGCGTGGGTGTGATCTAGCTGATGTCATTTAATGCTCCACTGATGTCAATTAAGTCAATAATACTTAGGATAGTGGTTTAACTAGGACAAATTGACCAAAATGAGTGTGTATGGTGGTAAATGTTTGCAACAGTAATCAACTGGAAATTCATGGTTTTTTCTATGGATTGTAATTTGAATGATGGGAATGGAAAATTTTGAAGATCATGTTTTTGCTGAATAATCTGTATACTATACAACATACTTGAAGAGAAGTATATAATTTTTTGTTTCTGTAAAAAACAAATACATGTTTTTTGGAAGAAAGATGTTGATCTGAAGCTTTTGGTTTACTTCTAAATCGAAGACAAATCTTAGACTGATGTGAACAATTTTTAAAACTAGTTTGTGTGATGTATCATGTGAAAATATGTATCATATGAGGAATGCAATCTTTTATATGATTTTTTTAAATTATTTTTTGTGAAAAAATAAATATTTGTACTCTTGAGAGTTTGTACCTGAAGTAGCATCCAAACATATTAATACTTTATTGCAGAATGCATAAATAATTTAAAACAAAATCAACAAATATGATATCATAGATATGTCATTGTGTTCTATGTAGGCGGTGTATCATTCGATCTATACTCTCTCTTGTATGTCTCTAACTTGTTTTTTTTAATTTCACACACACACACACACACACTTGCAACTAACATAATGAGCAATTAAATTTAGATTGATTACCCTCATATTGAGGCATCATGATATTTTGTAAAATCTCTTAATTTTGTTTTGTTAATCCCACAGAATCATTTTATTTGACAAATATATTTCTTTGTGAGAACCCAAGAGCTCTAACTATAATTAGGCAAAAACCCTAATGGGTCTCTAATAAACATTCATGGATGGAGGGTAAAAGGCTTGTTGTTGGGCTTGAATTGATTTAGATAATTTAATGTCATCGTACATTGCTAATTCATTTGTAGGAATAAATGATTGAAAGATTTTTCTTCTTATGGGGAATGCTTGAAGCGATTTTTCAAAGCAAGCTTGTTTTTGTATATATGATGGTGGAATCCCACTTCTTAGGAGCATGCGATGAAGCCAAACATAACATTCAAGACAATGCTACTCTTGGTAGCTATCTACAAAGCAAGTTATGTGACGAGTGTTAAGCTATTTGCGGTTAAGTGGTGCACACCACACATTCTTCACAGATATTTATTTTACAATCAATCAACCATTATGTCAGTAAATGGCCACTGTCTATTGGGCACCTCCATGGGCATAATAATCATGGCATATTGAAACTTAGATGCTACCACAAACTACAGCTCACAACCAACGTGATATAGCACATAAGAAGATAAAAGATTTGAAAGTTGCTTAAACTATTCCAAGATGCCAAGCCACTGTTTATTAAAAAAGGAAAAGCCAAAGAGCACAGGTGCACCATCTAACTCACAGGTCTCTCCTTATTGCGGAAGCGAATGTGCAAGGCTAGCTACTCAAAACTCAAAACTTTCAACTAGGCTAGATACCTTCTAACTCTTAGGTCTCTCTTTCATGTGGGAAAGATTGTGTAAAACTAGCATACCAAACATAATGTGTCCAACCGTTTCTTAAAAAAAAATCCAAAGAAAGAACGCATGAGCACCATCTAATCACATATCTCTCCTTGTGGAGAAGATTGTGCATGATTGGCTACTCAAAGTGTCAAACTGAGCTAGATACCATCTCACAGTTCTATCTTTCGTGTGGAAAAGAATGTGTAATGCTATCTACTCAAATATCAGGTTAGATAGTTTTAGGAGAGATTCAATCTCTGGAGTTTGGGGCTGATGTTGACATGTGGGCCTTTCTTTAGTATGTAGGAAAAGTGGGGCACATTAATATACCCCTTGTCTATTGTTGTAACATACTTGGTAAAACTTAAGAGTACGCGTATGGCCCGTTGTGACAAGGCTCGAAAAGTAGGAGACCCTTGGGAAATAGGTTCACTGTTAAAGAGATGTATGTAGGATTTGGGTTGTTTTGACCCTTACTGAATCACAAGTTATTGATATATGGCTTGCAAGCTGTTAGGTATACCCTTAAGAGGTTGTTAGGTATACCTTAATGTTAAAAAAAATTGAAGATTTAAGAAAAAACATCTAGAAAAATCACAAGTTACTGGTATATCTAGCTTAAAAGCGGTTGGATGTACTCTTGGGAGATTGTTGTTCCCATTATTCAAAAAGAAAAAGAAAAAGAAAAAACGTCTAGAAAACACTCATCGAGACTAATTGTTCAAGAGCGTAAGAATAAGGCCATAAAGTGGTAGCTCCATCCGTGTAGCGGGACCAAATGAATCTGTGTGGATAGTCCCACAATGTAAAGAATTGATACCTTCGAAGCTATGATATATGATATTTACCTAACCAAACAAAGATCGAACCATTCGGGATAACTACTCTTTTTTCAGGAAGAAAGATAAGTTCCTTAATATTCAATTGGATCAAAGGTAACAAAATTATAAGCCATGTTACTACGTCTCACAATAAGAAGCAGTAAATACCATCATTCTCCATCCCCGACACATATCACCAACAAAGCTTACAGCCACTACAACACAACAGGGCAATGGGGACCCCTTCCTTCCATTAAAGAAATACTCTCTGAGCTAGTCTCTCAAGCACAATCAGTAGGCAACACAACCAGAGCCCTGAAAGCATATCTAAAGGAAGCACTTGGGGGAAAGAGGATACCCCCTGACATAAGGTAACAAAGGTACCAAAAAGACTGCTCATCCAATGAGCAGAGACGATAAGTGAAATGCTAATAAAAAATCTTTCATAGAAAGATGTTAAGCCATTGTCAAAACGGAACAAATCAAAAGAGCCTTATATTCCTATTTCCAATGATCTCTACTTCCAAGTACTTAATAAAGGAGAGATTTCCCATTTCCATGGTCAGTGCTTCCTTTGATAAACCATCAACAATCAAGTTGTGCTCCCTATAAATGTGCTGAAAACTTAAAGAGAGAAAGAAGGCCTTTACTTCATTTATGCGATCGCACCATTGATCAAGGTCCACCACCGTAAGCCGAGTCACATAATTTGCCGAGTTTATGATAATGTGGGAATCTCAAAAAGAGATGAGAGAGAGGGGCGATGCCTAAGTATTTGGCATGGCACCTTCGCCACTTATGAACATGATTAGATTTATGAGTTGCGGTGGATTGCAGAAGTAAAACAAGAAAAATAGCTGCAAAGCAGCTAGTCCCTGCTCCAAAATAATGTTTATAATTTGTATAATTGGTTATAATTTTTTTTTTAAATTATTAGAAAAATTTAGTTAGGTGTTCACAATTGCTTCATATCTAATATAGAACATTTGAATGGTTTCATTATTTGAAGTAGAACATTCGAATTTTCTTTTTATTTATTGCATTTAATGCAAAGTGCATTAAAAGATAAGTTGGACTTGGTGTTTTAAGTTTGAGCAGTACTTTGATCCTAATATTTGATCGCCAAAGTTTTGACATTGGATCCCAAAAATTCGGTCTCATGTAGTTGTAAGAGAAAAAGTCGTTGAGACTTTTATCAATCATCAAACATTCTTTCGTTGAGATGTATAAGTTCCATAAATATTGAAATGGCATGCGATGGTGAGGAAGCATTTAGACATTTTGCTTGTAGTTTAATTTCTACATTTTCTTTATAGGTTTTTTCATTAGGATTGGCAAGACTAACAATATGGTTATGACAATTTGTTTGTAGTTTAATTTCTACATTTTCTTTATAGGTTTTTTCATTGGGATTGGGAGGACTAACAACATGGTTATGAGATGTAGAATAGCAGCTTTGAAGGTTGATATATTGCGAAATCAATTTGATCTTGGAGAATAGTATGAAGATCCTATTAGCATTGAAGGTGGGTATGTTGTTGAATCAATTTGAACTTTAAAGAAAAAGATTGAAATCCTAAGAGTACTGAAGTTTGATGTCTTTTCCAAAAAAATTGTAATAAATTTGAATTTCAAATGGAGAAGAGAATTGAATACATGTTACTGTTTATAATGGTTTTGAAATTATAAAAGTTGTAAACAAAAATACATATTCAAGTGTTCTATTGAAATTATAGAAATTAGTCAACAAAAGACATATTCCACGTGTTATGTAAAATTTTCAAAAATTCAAAAATTATTTATAGGAAATTTCAAAAATTCCATATTTCACATGTTGCTTATAAAAAATTTAAATATATTCTTATTTAAATTTAGCAAAAGTTGTAAACAAAAAGACTTATTTCAAGTGTACTATAGAAATTAGTAAAAGAAAAGACATATTCAAATGTTCTATAAAAGTTATGAAATTATTTACAGGACATTTACAAACTAAAGACATATATTCGACAAATTAGTAACCAAAGAGACATTTTCCACAAATTAGTAAACGAAAAGACATATTCCAGATGTTCTATAGAAATTTCAAAAATTATTTATAGGAAATTTACAAGGGAAAGACATGTATTCGACAAATTAGTAAACGAAAAGACATATTCCAGATGTTCTATAGAAATTTGAAAAATTATTTATATTTCAAAAATTATTTATAGGAAATTTAGCAAAACAAAGTAAAGGAAAAGGCATATTACACATTATAGAAATTTCAAAAATTGTTTATAGGAAATTTTAAAAAATAAATAAAGGAAAAGACATACTTCAGTGAGTTTAATGCAGAAATTTCAAAAATTATTTATCCAAAATTTAGCAAAAAATAAAGAAAAAGACATTTTTCACGTTTTCTTTACACTAAGCACTTCAGAACATTACAAAATTTTAGAAATACGAAAGTCTATCACCAAATTTTAGAAATACGAAAGTTTGGTGGGAACATAGGTACATGTTTTCAATGACCCCATACTACTTCTACTTCCTTTGACAATGTTTGGATAAAAAAACAATGGAAGTGAACATACGATTCCATTTTCTCTCGTTCCATTATCACACATGAATGGTCAATCAAGGACCATGTAGATATATGAGCAAAGGATAGCGGGCAACATTTCTAATGAGCGGATGGCAGTATTTTTAATGAGAATATTTATTTTCATGATTAGCTGGCTCACTTTTTATGAGCACTCGAGAGTGTTATTAATGACCATTTACATGCGAGAAGTTTAATTATATTTTTATATATAGGATTAGGCACTTTAATTTTTTTTTATAAAATGTCTTTCATATAATTATATTAAAAAACAATTATCATTATTATCATTATTATTATATATATATAATACTACCAAAATTTATGTAATTTTTCCAAAATTTGACATTGTCACTGATATAAAATTTTAACACTTTTACAAACAATTTAGATCATCAATAATCACTAAAGCCATTAAAAAGATATTGAGCAACATATAAATTTTGTAGAACCCGTTCAGATCTATCTTCTTTGTACTGTATACATTTTCTATTATAACATTTATATTTTACATTGCAATTTTATATTATATTATTATTCAATAACATTTAGAATTAAAAACATAATAATTTTATGAAGGATTTAGATAATATTTTTGAATAATTGTATCAGTTTATCTAAATTTTAAAAAATATTTTTTATTGGTATTGTATCCTATCATAAGAAAAAGGTAAGCTCAGAGCCTTGGGGTTTTAGTCCCTCAGTTAAAATTCATTCATTTCATCGAAATCTACATGCTATGGGTTTGGAGGTGAAAGAGGAGGCGTGTAACAGGTAAGGACCCCTACTTCTTTTTAGATCGTTTGTCTTAATTGTTTTTATACAATCTGTAGTTTCTTACGAATAAATTGATTCTACATATGATGTAGTTACGATATGCAACTCCTTAAAAAAGTTGTGGACCGGGTGTTGGATTAATCTTTTTCATACTTTTTAAAGTTTTTTAATTTTAATAATTAATATTTAAATTTTTATTAATAATTAATGGTTTTTAGTAATTAATTAATAATTGCTTACTAGTTATTTTAAGATTTAAAAAAATAAGTTTTTAGTTTTTAGTTTTTTTAATATTTTTAATAATTAATTAATAATTAATAAAGTTTTAACACCTCTAGGTTACTGTAATAACATTACATGATAGAATGGTATGATTTCAGAGTGTATTATTTCATGGCAGGAGGATATGGACGAAATCTCCGAAATGGAAATAGACAAGGCAAAGGACCCATTGCCTAACATTGACCCAATACCTCCAGTGCCTAACATTGACGAAGGCGATGAGGGCAATCCATTGGCGGTTGCTAAATATATACAGGATATGTCTAAATTTTACCGTGAAAAAGAGGTCAATCTCTCCTCTTGAATATACAACATAAGTTGACTGTACAGACTGAGTAGTCCTTTTGTCCTCCTAATCATGTTACTCTGTTTATTGAATTAGTAGTCTTTCCATCTTTTAGTTTAATTTAAAGCATTATGGGACACCATTGACATGTTCCCTGACAGGGACAAGAAAATTCCAGTTACAGGCGTGGCAGGTAATCACTTATTCAAAATTTGATTTCCAATTCCAATTAGTATCCTCTCTCATCAATATTTTGGCTTCTTTTCAAGAATCTCTAGAAATAAAAAAATTATGTAAATTTAAAGACAATAATAACAATCATAGACATAACACTATTATTAGTTTGCAGAAAATAATAAATGGTTTCTTTTTACATACCTTTAGCGCAGAACTGAGTCGATTCCAGGCTTGCTTCACAATCAAAGTCAAGTTTGCTTCATAATCAAAGTCACGCTTGTCACTCCTTCTTCAGACCCTTCACCCTTCAGAATCAAAGTGATTTTCGTTACGGTTCTTGTTACTCCAGCTTCACACCCAAAGTAAACAGCTAATAAAACTCTCTTGCTTCACAGCGAAAAATGATTGATAACCTTCAGTGTCTGTAACTTCTCTCCTTCTAGCACCTTCATCTTCCTCTGCCACCGTATCTAGAAAGCTTCCTTGACGGAAATCAATGTAGTTAACCTGCAATTAAGTCAGTCATTTAATCGCATGGCAATAAACATTTTGATCTCCATATTTTTATTTGGATTTTTGGACACCTAAGCAATGTTCGTACTTGTACACCACATCAACATTTATTCGTATCTTGGATCAATAAATTCATATTTGCATAACTGACTTAATCGCACGGCAATAAACATTCCCTCCAGATTTTTATTTGGATTTTTGGACACCTAAGCAATGTTAGTACTTGCACACTACATCAACATTTATTAGTATCTTGGATTAATAAATTAACTGATATTTTATTTATCAATATAATGATGTTACTAATAACGTGGCAAGTTTGAGATTTTTTTCCTTATTTTTAATTTTTAAATATTTAATTTGCAAAATAATTAATTTGCACACCAGAGGAAAATTGTCAAATCTGAATAATTCACCAATCACAAAATAAATTAATGTATTTTTAATAATTTATAATTACTTTTTATGTATTTAAAAAAACAAATTTAATTAAAACAATTTACACACTTTTATCTACATTATAGACAAAATGAAATAAATTTAAAGTCAAACATGTTTGGACGACCAAGCGATCGCTATAATCCCGGCGGAGTAGGGACTAATTAATAATTAGCCCAGATACAAAAAAGATGAAAGAGCGAGGCGATACCGAGTTTATGATAACGTGGGAGTCCAAAAAAAGATGAGAGAGAGAGGCGATGCCTTAAGTATTTGGCACCTTCGCCACTCATGAACATGATTAGATTTACGAGTTGGGGTGGATTGCAGAAGTAAAGTTAATAGTTAGCCCAAATACGAAACTTGCCTCGGGGAATGGACTCTTACTTTGTACCTTACCGGCCAAACTAAATGTAGACGCCACAAAGGCAATGATGTAGGACGACTCACTAATGATGAACAATAATGGTATGACTCGGACTCTACTCAGATAAAACGAGTAAGTAAATGTAATTTGTCGCTACAGCCTGCAACCTGTCTGTCTGCGCATCGGTTTAAAAGAACTAATTTAAATCCGAGTGTTGTTTGAACTTTGACATCTTCATTCACCTGATAGTCTGTTGTCTGCATTCAAGCTAAGCGAAGATAATTGGGTGGAGCACTGGAGCGGCTAGCGTGGAGTTTCACCCTCTCGTTTGTTAGTCTGTTGACTGCATTGAACGAATATAACAGGGGTAGAGAGGCTAGCGTGGAGTTCGAGCCTGGAAGCCTGAATACTGCCAGGTTTACAAATAAATGCCAGTAGCTATGATTTTTTTGTTTTAATTCACGTTTCTATTAAGACCTGCGTTAAGGGAATCTAACCCGTAACAAATTGTATAGAATTATAAGGTGTCCAAATCAATTTTACCAACTTTCCAACTGGTTCTGGGATCAATTGACTGAGTCTCTGAGAATCGACTCATCCCCTGTTTCATATTGATTGTGGGCTTCACACTTCTTTCTGGCACCGGTATCTTAAAAAATTTCTGTTAAAAAGTCTAATCCCCTCAAACTGATATAGTTTCTCTCTCTCAAAAACCAGACCAAAAACCTTCTTATCGTCTTCTCATCGTTTCAAACTTCCACCAGTACCCTGTGTTGAAGATGAGCACATCTCTATTAGACTGAAGATGTGACATATAATCCAAGGCATCGACTTTGAGCGTGGTTCGAACCTTAGGAAGAGCTCCTCTCGGCGAGCTGCCGTGGGAAACCAGAAATGGTACCCTGTAATAGTTTATTGTACAATTATAATCTTCAAATCTGAAGGACAAAAATCCGATGGGGTTTCGGTTGACTTCATAAATAGGAGCCTTGTTCGAAATTGCTTTGGCTAGCATGCAAATCAGAGACTCCCACTGATTCCTTCCAATGGAATCCCCCACAAACATCACATGACTGTGCCGAATCCTCTTACTTCTCCAAGAAGGTGTTTGCATTGAATTTGAAGTTCAATTCAAACAAGATATTGAATCCATCTCATGAATGTTGAGAAGAATACGAGATCAGAAATAGATGCATAGATAAACCAGTGATTTCAAACTTATAAACACACAGCATTTATCAGCATCCTATATTGGTGTTCACCCTCTCAGCTCATTGAGCAATTTCTCGGTAGTTGGCAGGGCAACAATGGCTGGCAGAGTGGGTTAAAATTTGATAAATAGGCATGAACTCCTGATGGAAGTTGATTCTACAAATACATTATATGAGTTGCAAAATTCTTTTGTTCTTAAATGGTTGGAGTTAGGCAATAAAGACGGTGATATGTGATGCCACTCACCAAGGTTCAATACCCTTGGAGAAAGAAATAGGTTAGTGGGGTTAGCTGATTTAAATGGAAAAGTGCGCTCTGTTTCGGTAGCTTAACCAAACAGAAATTTAGACCATATTTCCAAAATGAACGTCCTTTTATCAAATATATTTCATTTTAAGGCAAAGGACTCAACTATAACTCCATGGTTATTAAATACTGACATTAGAGTGGTCCAACATATTTGATCACCATACATGCCATTCTTCTCTTAAAAGCTGTTACACATCGCCTTCTTAAGCATTGAATTATTCAGATGTGTTCTCAACATTGAATTATTCAGATTTGATCATCCATGAGCTTGGATAGCTAGTAAATTAACACCCCCCTATAACACAGTTGGTGTAACTCAAAAATGGCAATTTTGCTTATCAATGCTATGAAAAACTGGCATTGATGGTGAGCTGCTAAACAGCCTGGAATGCCAAGTGAAGTCCAGTGAGTCCTAAAATCTCTGGATTCTCACAATATTCATTTTATCTATTTTAACTAATTTATTTTGTTTTTCTTTTCTCTCTTCTTATTTCTTATATGCAAAACCTGGAAATTTCGTTTCTCGTACCGTTCTCGTTTTTGGTTCCATTTTCCGATTCCCGTTTCTGGTAACATAGCTTTTAATCCCACAGTGCCCTTACCTTTCCTTGTAGGCTTTCCTGTGCTTCTACATCTCATCTGGCACTATTTTAGAAGCCTCACTTTAAGGATACACAAGTGTATCGTCCCAATTACAACTCGATTTTAAATACTAGATGCCATAGGGGTACGTAGTGGAGATGAGGCTATTGAGAGAACTCCATTTGCATTTTTCAAGCTTGAATTTCAATTGCATGGCATAATATGATGTTATAATTCAAAAGTCGGTATCAAATATGAGAAATAGAGAACATAATGTGAAAAATATTTTAATTCTAAGCAAATGCCATCTTTTTTTGAACATGATTGGTTAGGACATGTTATCATACAAATCTGCACCTGCAGACCTGCCTAATAATTACAGGCCATCTAGCCCTATCACCGCTACATGCTTCTTCTTTTGGACTGGTGCTTTTCCAATCTCAAGGGATCTCCCTAAAAGTTGTATGCTTCCATCTAAATCGATAAATCTGCACAAAGTCCAAGACTATCAACACACAAAAGACTCCCTCTTGGGCTGTCTGTAAACAGTTAAGAGAAAGGGTAAGTTTCAAATAATAATTTTAAGTGGCGCCATAAACTCCCATGACACTGCAAACAACTGAATCAATGACAACCAATAAGTTCAAAGAGTTGGAACAAAGCATAATCATACCAAATCACATATTACCCAAGAGATTGATTGCATCATAGTTTCATAGGTAACAGGCTGCCATGGATCTCCTTGTTTGCAGTGGGGTAGTGGTCTGAGGTCCTAGAGATGGAAGAGCGAAGATCTCTCTACTGCTACATACTGTCTAGAGAAAACAATATCCAACCCTCTGCCTGTTTCTCAAATCTGTGTGTATAGGATTCCCTCCTCCTTCAAACAAGTTGACTTTGCTGCTGTTTGGAAAAAGGCAATAAAACGCAAAAGCTCAAAAGCATTTGCATGCAAGTCGCTTTTGGGCCTTTACTGCTGTTTGGATGACTTTCCTTCTTGTTTCTTACTACTAGAAACAACTGCTTTTCTTCCCAAATAGATCCCTATCAATCTGCTTTCTAATTCTCTGACCTTAACCATTCCATTCCCATGCAGCAACGTACAAGATAACACAGTTGTCCATGTGCTAGCTTAGGTTGATTTCCTTGCTGTTTAAATTGCTTTTCTGCTGTTTTGTAGAAGCTTTTCTTCACTCTTTCCCTAAAGCGACCTCTTCACACTGCTATGTGATTTATTTATTGACAGAAAATGCTACTAGTCATCATGCCAGCGCTGGCTTTATTCTTGGTATTCCAATAAAACATGGTTGCTAGAAAAGGCGAACCAGCAGTTTAATACAACATTAGCTCAGCGAACCAGCAGTTTTCTCTTGAGGCGATTTTCTGTTTGAGAGTAGACTTGGATCATTTTTTCAGAAACACCTCCACTTGGATAAAGACTGACCCTAGTCCTGAGATGAAAGGCGATTACATCCACAGAAAGATCCTAAATCAATACAATAAGTGCTTCAGTCATGACCTTAAGCTTTTACTTTATCGACAGCCAAAATTTCTTATCATAAGTCTGCAATAATTTAACTGGAATATCAATTTTTTCTGTAACATTTGAGTGCTAAGTGTTACCCCCCATTTTGCATGGGTGTCCACTTGTTATTTTTATGACAATTTCAGTTGGGGGTTACACTTTGATGGAAAATTGGATGGCTTAAGGCCTTGATGCTAGATTTTAGCATATGGTTCTTCATGATGTTGATATCTTGGGTGATGATGGATGATGGATGTGCTCACGGTGTTTTGCTCATTGTGTTTGCTTATTCTTGGTTCTACACATATATGTATTATGGATGGTATCAGCACGCTTCACTTAATGATTTTCATGGTGATCTAGAATGCTTGGCATTGGCTCATCTTTTGCACCTTGTTCTTCTGCCAATTTTATAGTGATTTGTGCATATCAGGTCCCTGATTTCAGACCCCCATATCTCTAACGCCCTAGCTTAGATAGTGGCTTCTGACGTATGGTTGGAAAACTCTTTCTGAGACCTTTCCAGTGGTGTAGAACACTCCTAATTCTTCAAGGTGTTGGAGAATATGGACATTCTTTTTATGCGTCAGATTTTGTTTTATGTGCCATTTTCAGCAGTTTTGGTAGCCCGTCTTCAGAAGGGTTGTTCTCTCACACCATAACTCCGTTAGAGGTGTATGATATATGGATGGAAAGCTTGTTTCATGAGATTTGTAGTGGTGTAAAACACACCTCCTAGTTCCCGAGAGTGTTGGAGCTATGTCATCTTCTCTCTGGGTGCCCAATTCTGGCTTTTGGGACATGTTATTACACATTTTTGTGCATGATGGTGATCCTAAGGAGTATTTTTGAGTTGACACATCATCTTCCTTGAACACCTTCTCTTGGCATACATGTAGAGGCATGATTATATTATTGTATTGTGGAGTTGGCATGGTAGTGCACATGTTGAGGCACCTTGGTCATCTTTTACAACATGTGGGAGTTTTATTGCTCATAGATCTATTTGTTGGTTTGGGGTTTGACCCCTTGATGTATGGAAGCAACCTCTTGCGTTTGTTAACTTGTTCTACATTCATTGGTTTTCTCTTGATGAGTGCCCACCATTTGGAGGTTTGTTTACACACTCATCTAGGCCATTTTTATGGGCTGTTTTTGGAGGGGCGCCCTAGCTTTGGGAATAGTTATCTTTTGACAGAGTGCCCATAATTGTGCCATCTCAATGCCATTAGATATACAGTGGCTGCGGGATTGATGAAAAGTGGTTATAATAAAAAAATTGATAAATATTGAGGAAGTTAAAAATCCTATAAACATTGTTTAAAAAGTCTCACTTTATTTTGTCATGTGTGCCTTCCTTTTATGGAGAGCGTTCACCTTATTTGAGAAAGCACTCTATCTTTTGAGGCATTTTTCTTGGAGTACTTGCCTTGGGGAGCCTTTGGAGGATATATTTTTGTGCACTTATTAATTTTTCACATTTAATTAAATAATTCACTTTAATAAAATCAACATCCCCCAAACATTACACAAATCTGCTGTAAAACGAATTTGGTAAATAGTGGGCAAATTCTTCAGGGAAAACGAGATCAACTAGGAAGTGACTGTGGGCCCTCGTGTACATCCTTGTTGGTGTAGTGTTGAACACAGTGTTACACGGGGACTTGCCCCCCAGGGTCGGGGACGTGCCCCCCTTGCTCCCTGCGCCTCGGGGGCTCGGGGGCTTCTGGGGAAACGTTTCCCAGCGTCCCCAAAATTAGGAAACTCTCGGAAACGCACA
>LPNX010548302.1:0-31849 GCA_001517045.1 Pseudotsuga menziesii | reverse complement strand
CCGAATTTCGCTAAAATTTGGGGGTGGTCTCCACACGTCCCCAATGTGCGTTTCCCCGCTCCCGCGCCCCCATGTCCCGGAAACTTGGGGGAACATTGGTTGAACATACCCCACGACTGCGTCTAGCCCACATTTTCCGGTGTGGAGCCACTTTTCCCAAAATTTGGATATATTCCCCATACCATTCGGTATATCGAGAATCCCCTCTCTCCTTTAATCAACTCATCTTTTAATAATAAAACTGACTAAGTACACAATTGCAAAACATTTACTTTACAACAACATTTGCTTTGACTCGACGACACTGGTTTATCTCTGTTATTTGCTTTATTCAGTTTAATTAATTGTCGTGATTATTTCATGCTGTTTAAGTCAAGTTTGCTTTATAGTTCTCTTGATTAGTAGTTAACCTTCAAACTCCTTAACAACAATTTTTCATCCAAAACAACTAAGTACCTAAATCCTCAATAACATTAATAGGGTCTACCCCCTTTGGTCTTGTTAGGAGTTAATCCTAAACGGAGGAGTCAAGATCAGGTGACAATACTTGACTCAAGACTTGCCCCCAAGGACGCACCAAACAACTTGAAGATTTTTGCTGCATTTTCCTCGAGGTGCGTACAAGGCAGCAACACTCTCTCTTAAGATTAATTGACATATCTCTTTCTTGGAGTAAATTTTGTCTTAAGGGTTCCCTTCTTGTTCATGTGCAATGCATCTCTCTTGCTTAGAGCTTCATGGTTGTAAGTGTGTAAGGTGTTTACATTGCTAAATAATTTCTATGCTTTGCTTGGGCCATTGAAAGGGTAGCACTATCCCGTTGGAGAAATATGTTTTAAGTTAAGCTCTACTTCATCCTTTCTTGCATTTGATTTATATGGGATTATGCGTTGTATCTTTGCCTTTATTCAGATTGTGCAACCATAAGCATTTATCTATAGGGTGCACCCTATAGAGCTAGAAAAAAGGTGGATGTTTCATTCGATCCTCTCCCTTAAACCCTATTTCACCTTCAATCCACCAAGTAGGATGGGGTTAGGGGACGTGATCCTTTTCTTGGTGACCTATTTGGAAAGACCCTCTTACTTGGTGATCTTTTGACTCCATTTGCCCTTTATTGGATTGACACTAGTCCTTGTAGTGGTCCCCTTTACCCTCCCATCACCTATGATATATTCCTATACTACAAAAATCAAACGTTTTGCTAGAGCTACTCTTCACATCACCTTGAACCTCGAAGCCCCCCTTGAGTGGGAGAAGAGCCAACTCAAAGTGCAAAGGGGATTGGTGTGGTGACATTGGCCTTTCCTCTTGGTTCCCCTTGACTAGCTTGCTTCTTTAGGACTTTAATCACACATGCTGGTTTGGGTGGTAACATTTACGGTTTTTGGTGTTGTTCCTGGGGAGAAGGTCCACTTCTTGGAAATTTGAAGACTATGCTTCATGATCTTTTGTGAGAGACTCTTATTGCAGATTTTTCTTTTCACATGGCGACTCCATGAAGGGACGAAACCATTGTTCCTTTCATATTTTTGAAGACTTGTTGTATGTAGAAGTGAACGCATTCAACATTGTGAGTGCTTTGAGGCTCCTCTTGGCGACTCCCCACGTTTTGTATTGGTATGAGGTATGCTTATATGTAATTTTTGGATTCGACACCTAGTGCTTGAAGTCTTGAAGAAAGTGTTACTGGATGAGCTATCAGGGCTAGTCACCAACAGACATACGAGGGAGAGAGTAACCACTGTCACCTTAACCACTCTTCCCAAACTGCTTTAGAAGTTGATACCTCCTAGGGGAAAGCCCTATAGCAACTCTAGAAAGACACACTAAAACACTAAAAGATATCTCTTTCGAAATATGTTAGTGACTAGTGCCTTATTGAAAGTCAAATCAAGAAGTGAAGAAGATATACTACGAGCTTGGATATGAATAGTGTAGTGCAGTTAGTACATCTACTTTCGCCAACTCATACATACATCATACAATAATTGTATAGTGATAAGGTATGGCCAAGTGCAAATATAGCACAATAGAATAGTAAATGATATGAAGTCAACAATAAGCCAATTTCCAGTCTTAGTTTATGCATATACCATATAACCAGTCTTAATTAGCCAACGACTTCCCCAATAAGCAATAACAAGTATGATATCTCATTTGTTATAACTTATAAGTATTACCAATGGAAAAACGCTGAAGCAATAGTTACAAGTACTCATTCATAATGAAAATGTAGACCGCACTTGTAACAACAGTATTCATTCATCCCAATGTACAACAGTATGACATAATCCAATGATATATCAGTTATAAAGGTAGCAAAATAACGATATTCCAGAGTTTAAAATATGATCATTTCGAAGTAAATGCTACCAGGTATTGTCTGAAATATGAGTGCAAACAGAGGTAAGAATCAGTCCTTCATTCAATTCCAATTCAAACTAATCAAGGTTTTACGTGTTTGTGATTGTTTTGCAGGCTTGTAAATGCACTGTACGGGGCTAAAAAGATATCCTAGAGGTTGTTATGAAAGGTGGGTTAAGTAGGGAGGGCATCCACTGAAAGGGAATCCCTTTTGTCTAGGTTAGGGCTTGGGAGATGGATTTTAAAGGAGTAAATAAAGGTCTGTTTCAAACTTAGAAGTGGTACCGTGGACTGTAGAGGAGATAGAGGAATAGGCCGTGAGGTGTGGGAAGACCTTGGTGTTGATGTATTTGTAACTTTAGAATATATTCTGATGTATATTATCATTGTATGTTGTTGTACCCCCATTTTGGGATGTGTGTTACTGCTACACGGGATGTCTAAATTGTGTCTAGACCTTGAGGTACAACCTCCGTTGTAAGTCGGGGCAATAGTCCTCAATGTAACATCATATAATATGTACTTGTAGTCTCTCTAGGAGAAGTGGGCCCCATGCGAGATGACATGTAGGCTCGAATGTTATATTTGGTCAATGACTTGAAAGGATATAAATAGGGAGGCACTCTCCCTCATTTATACACACCTCACACACTCTCAAGTGCGCATGAGAGAAAGAGACAGTCAGAGGGGGAGAGATAGATAGCTGTTGAATACTTCTTATTACTGCTTTTGATCATCTTACTATTCTGAAGAAGTTTGCGGCGTTTTCTCCTTTATGGTTTTCTCGGTGAAAATCTTTTTGTCTCGTGTATCTTTTATATCTTATGCATTTTGTTGTACTTGTTATTCTTTCAAATAAGATCCTAGATCATATTGAATAAACGATAAAAATCTAACATGGTATCAGAGCCAAACTGAGAAGAGGCATAGTGCAGCTGCAGAAGTTAGGGCTTCTTAATTTTTTGGGTCTCTCTCCACAGATCATCAAAGAAAGGAGGCTAGGCTAACTCTCCTTTGAAGGGCGCATCTTCCGGTCGAAGCAAAATATGATTCTGAGCATTTTCAGTTTTTGGCCTGTCATTGCTGTGGGAAATTAGGGCTTTTCACAGAAGTGGAATTTTAGAGTGAACCCAGCATAGGATTGTTCTTCTCAAAATCGAAATTTTTGGTTGGGTAAAACTCTAGGAAAGTCAAACCCTAATTTGATCCCAGACCAGAAAACCAGCTCCAGATCTAGTCTGGGCATCTCAAATTGGTAAGTTCTAAATCTTTTGTATTTCCATTTGAGGTTCTCATTAAAGATGTCTCACCACACCAAGCTTGAGGACAAGCTTGAAGGAGTTGATAACTTTCGTGCATGGAAGTACATGATTTCATTAGTCCTTGAAGAGAATGAATTGGACACCTACATAAATAAAGAGGTTCTAGTTCTAGAGGGAGATGAGACTAAAGCCTTACACAAGAAGAACTTGGTCAAGGCCAAGAGGATTATTGCTGATTCTATCAAGGATCACCTTATACCACATGTATCTTCCTTAAAGAGACCTAAAGAGATGTTGACTCCTTGACCAAGCTATTTGAAGGAAAGAATATAAATCAGAAGATGACTTTGCGAAATCAGTCGAAGAATGTGAAGATCCAGAATGCAGAGACCATACAGTCATACTTTACAAGGGTCTCTCAAATCAAGGAACAACTTGAAGCTATGGGAGAAGACATAGAGAATGGAGAAGTTGTGATGACCACCTTGAATGGTCTCCCTAGGTCATGGGACTCCTTTGCTCAAGGAATTTGTGCTAGAAGAAAGTTAAATACTTTCAGTAGGCTGTGGGAGGAATGCTCACAAGAAGAAGCTCGAATCGTAGCTCGAGAAGAAAAGATGGGAAATGAAGATCAAGCTCTCACAACACACACCGAGAATAATAAAACGGAACACTCTCATCACAAGAAAGAAAAACATCACCACTAGAATCAGAGGGAGAATCTTAGAAGACCCAGAAGAGATCTATCTAATGTTAGATGCTATACTTGTGATGAGAAGGGACATTTTTCTAGAGACTGTCCCAAAAACAAAAGGAAGAAGAACAACGAGAAGAGACATCATGCTTACACTGCAGAGGATGATGGACCTCCCAGGAAGAGAAGCAGAGGAGACAGTGAAGATTCTTCAAGCGATGAAGAATATGTTCCGATTTCAGCTCTCACAAGTACTGTTTCATTGCGCCGAGAGGCGCTCTACAGCCCAGTATGGGGGAGATCTTGTAACGTGATGTAACGTTACTAACATGTTGGCAAAAAATAATAGTGAAAGTGAATATTATGGGAGAGATCTTGTAACGTGATGTAACGTTACTAACGTATGCAACATGTCGGCCAAAAATAATTGTGATAGTGAATATTATGGGAGAGATTTTGTAACACAAAATAAAAAATAATATCACTTTCGTAACTTTATTTTTATTAATAAAAAATAAATTCTATAATAGGCCAAAATAAATGTCGGCCACAAAAACAATCTAATATGGGGGAGACGCGGTAATCTTCCTACCTAACAAAACAATAAAAAAGTAAAAATTTAATTATCCGTAAAAAAAATATGTGGGTCAAAAAAACACAAAATTGAATTATCCGCAAAAAAATGTTGGCCTTGCACATGGTTTTAAAACCATGTGCAAAGCATTCTAAACAACCCATGGTTTAGGAGGCTTTGCACATGGTTTTTAAACCATGTGCAAGGCCTTTTAAACAACCCATGCTATTATTGTACATGGTTTAGGAGGGCCTTGCAAATGGTTTTAAGACCATGTGCAAGGCCTCCTAAACAACCCATGATTGTAGGAGGGCCTTGCATATGGTTTTAAAACCATGTATGGGGAAATGATGCAATGTTTGTTCCTAACAAAATAAAAAATATTATATGTCGGCCATAAATAATATTAAATATTAATAATAATAAAATTATATGTGGACCTTAAATAAAAAGATGTGTCTTTTGGTTTGAATCAAATCAATGGATACCTAATAAGAGGTTAGAGATTTGATCCATCTCGGCGCTTGATAGAGCCCAGGATTTGGATCTACGCTGGTATGGAAGCAATGATTGGCTTGTAGATAGTGGGGCTTCCAAGCATATGACAGGATTTAAAGGATCCCTTGTGAATCTATCTAAACATGAGTCACCTCACAAGGTGAAACTTGGGGATGACTACCAATACCCTATAAAAGGAAGTGGTGAAGCCTCTTACAAGCTAAACTCTGGAAAATCTTTGAAGATGAAAGATGTTCTATATGTACCAGGACTCAAGAAGAATCTTCTCTCCATATTTGCATTGGATGCAAAAGGTATGAGGGTTGCATTTATTGATGGCCAAGTTCTTATGTGGCCAAAAGGAAAGACCATAGATGATGCAGTAGTGATTGGAGAGCAAGAGGGAGGCTTATACAAACTATAAAGGGTTGCCAACCCGAACAAGCCTTGGTCCATGAGTCCATGGAGTCAAGTGAATTATGGTATAGAAGGCTTGCACATGTGCACTATAGAGCACTATCACTTGCAAGCAAAGCAGTTAATGGTCTTCCTGAAATCTAGACAAAGCATGAAGGAATCTGTAAAGGGAAAGAACATGAAGAAAACATTTCCAAGTAGCGAGAGCTAAGTTACCAGAAACGTCTAGGAAGGGGAGGGGAAACACCGTTCCCCGTTTCGGAAACTGAAACGGAGGGGATACGGCTTGGAAACGACACTAAAACGTTTCCAAGCCGTATCCAAAAATCAGAAATGTTTCAAGACCGTTTCCAGTCGTTTACTGAAACGTTTCTAAGCCGTATTCAAAAATAAAAAACGTTTCCAGCTGTTTCCTGGTTTTCTGAAACGTTTCTGATGCTACAGAGCAAGTTTTTGACTAGAAATAGTGATTTTTTGACATGAAAATAAACAAATAAATAACCCCAAAGGAAAACTATAAAACCCTAACCCTAAGTTGAACCTCAAAACTTAAATATAAAACCTCAAAGCTTATAAATCAAGAGCAACCCCTTAATCCTAAATTGGTGAATGGTAATCTGACATTTTATGTCTCATGGATTTTGTTTCATTGTAATTTTCCAAAATTGATAAAGGCTTACCGCTTGTTTAAAAAATAATTGATCTGTGGACATTTCATTGTACGAAATGCTTGTCTACTATAGTGTTAGTTTCACAGCCTAGTGTAGAAGTACAATGACTATTTTTTTCAATATTTTTGTCAATTCCTCACAACTTCGTTTCAAATAAACCCCAATGACTTGCATATGTGATAAAACAACTTACATATCAAAATTGATACAATGGCAGCTTTAGCCATACAAAATAGCGTACTACATTTATGAAGGGTTACATAAACCAACACATATTTCCAATAATCTTTCAACAAGCTTCGGATTTCTTCTTCTCTTTTTTGAATTAGTATGAACCCTTGACCTATGGCCTTATTTACTCCATTGCTAGTATACTCATATCCCTCTCCTTATGTCGTCGAGAGAATTATGATGGTGCGTCATTTAGGCATTTCTCCATATGATATGCATGTGATACATTAATCTTATTTCAAGCATTTTTATTAAGTATAAACCATAAAACGTAATCAACATATCGAAGGGAACTCATTGGTGTCTAGAGATAGTATTATGGCATAGAGTTCAATAATGCATGTCATCACAGTCACACCTAAGTTGCACTAAAACATGAGCTCAGTTATTTATACTTGAGTACTTCATTAATCCCCATAAGCATGGTTGATTATGTCAAATTTGAATATCCAAGTCGGTTCCAAATCATAGACAATCCTGTGAATTTAGGCCCTTTATGAGCTGGTCGACTAGTCACTTTTTGAACTAGTTGGTTGGTCAATCGACTCTCACTTTCCTAGTTGATTGTCTTGTCGGTGAGTGGACCAACCCAAATACAACATGGTTGAGTCTCAGGCTTACATCAAAAATTGTGTTTAATCACAAATTTCAACACTTTTCTAGAGTCGCAATTAGCGTAATATTTGTTAGATGGTAACATTTGGATACATCCATCAAGTAATTTTAAGGTTTGAAATCGATGTTTAGAAGTAGTTGAGATGTTCTTGTTTAAATGCTTGCCAGTGGGTGACTTATCTATGGCACTTGAGATAGAAGAATATTGTTTAAGACAATATTTGAGTTTGCTAATTTTAATTGTTATAAATGACATGACTACCTTTAAATCTAACTGATGAATGGTAATCTAAAGTATGTATGTCTCATGTCCTTTTATATATATATATATATATATATATATATAAGTCTGCTATTGTTTCCTTGTTGTATCGTATCCGACATTTTTCAAAATTTGGCGTATCCGTTTCCCTCCTCGTATCCGTATCCGTTTCAGTGCAACTTAGAGCGAGAGCAAAGCAAAAGGAATCTTGGAAGTCATCCACTTTGATGTATGCGGTCTAATGTCAACCAGTTCATTGATGATTTTTCTAGGAAGACCTGGAAATATTTCTTGAAAAGCAAAGATGAAGTACTCAACAAATTTAAGGAATTCAAATCCCTGGTGGAGAATCACACAGAAAAGAAAATCAAGATCCTTCGATTAGATAACGACGGAGAATTCACATCAGAAGAATTCAAGGAATTATGCAGAGGGTCAGGGATTAAGAGGGAGTTGATCACTCTATACAATCCATAACAAAATGGAGTTGCAGAAAGGAAGAATAGAATGATTATGGAAGCAGCAAGGGCAATGCTTCATGATCAGGATATTCCCATGCATCTATGGGCAGGAGCTGCAAGAACCGCCGTGTATGTACAGAATCATACTCGGCACAGAGTATTGGACAACAAGACACCAGAAGAAACTTTCTTCGGCGAGAAACTAGAAGTCAACCATCTCAGGATATTTGGCTGCCCAGTCTACATACACATTCCAAAGGAGAAAAGAACGAAGTTAGACCCTTTGCATATTCATGGGATAAAGTGAAAACTTAAAGGCTTACCGAATATACTTTCCAGGATACAAGAAGATCGATATCAACAGGGACGTGACATTTGACGAAGATTCAACATACAACAAATCCATAAAACTACCTATTGAAGACATTGAAGAACTAGATGTGCCTAGGATCTGAGATACAACAATGAATGAAGCAACTCTAGAAGAAGATCGAGAAATGGAAGAACCTCAGGAACCTGTAGATCCACTCCATGAGAAGAATTCTCATAAGAGGAAACCAACATGGGTACAAGAGGCTATCCTATGTGCAGAGAGATGTGGCGCTCCAGAAGGAATGCATAGAGAAAGAAAGAGACCTAAGCCATACTCCAATTATGTAGCCCTACTGTGCGACATCATTGACAAAGAACCTTCCAACTATGAAGAAGTGGCAGAAAAGAAAGAATGAAAGGATGCCATGATCGAGGAATACCAGTCGATCATGAAGAATGATGTCTGGGATGTGGTCTTGAGACCAGAAGAGAAGTCTGTTGTGACGTCCAAGTGGATCTACAAGATCAAGCATGCTGCAGATGACAACATAGAGAAATATAAAGCGAGATTTGTGGCATGTGGCTTCTCCCAAAAAGAAGGGATAGATTATGAGGAGACTTTTGCACATGTAGCCAGATTCACTTCTATTAGAATAATGCTTGCTCTGGCTGCAGTGATGAAATGGAAGATACACCAGATGGATGTCAAGACAACATTCTTGAATGGTGTAGTGGAAGTGTTTGTGGAGCAACCACTTGGATTTGAGACACATGACATGCAGACTCATTTGTGCAAATTGAAGAAAGCTTTGTATGGATTGAAGCAAGCGCCTAGGACATGGTACGGCAGGATGGACAACTTCTTGACAGTTTGGGATTTACCAAGAGTAAAGCGGACTCCAACCTTTACTACAAGGTTGAGGAAGGGAACCCAGTGATACTCCTAATGTATGTAGCTGACCGATTTGTGACATGTGAGGATGGGTTGAGTACGAATACAAGGAGGAAACTTTCTGTCGAGTTCGAGATGAAGGTCTTGGGCATGATGCCTTATTTTCTAGGTATGGAGGTGTGGCAAAGTACAAATGGGGTCTTCCTTGGTCAAGGGAAGTATACAATAGAGATCCTAAAGATATTTGGGATGATGGATTGCAAGGCAATAGACACACCCATGGCATCGAACTTGAAGCTACTTTATGATGCTTCATCAGAGTCAATTGATGCCACGATATATCGTCAGATGATTGGATCATTGATGTACCTGACGAACACGAGAACAAACATATGCTTTGCTGTGAATACCATGAGCCAGTTTCTGACGAATCCAAGACAAGTTCACCTGGTTGTTGCAAAGTATATATTGAGGTACCTGAAAGGTACAATTGACTATGGGCTCAGATATGACGTGAATCAAAAGGTTAACCTGTAGGGTTATGTTGATTTGGATTGGGCTGGCAATGTTGTAGATAGGAAGAGCACTTCGGGGTGCTGCTTTAGTATGGGATCAGGTGTGATCTCTTGGTTTAGCAGGAAGCAACCCCGTGTGGCATTGAGTACAACCGAAGCCAAGTATGTTGCAGCTTGTTCAGCTAGTTGTGAGGCAGTGTGACTTAGGAAGCTATTGTCTGATTTGTTTGATCTCCAGTTAGAGGCGGCTTGTATCTTCTGTGACAATCAAAGTTGTGTGAAGTTGTCCGAGAACCCAGTGTTCCATGACAAGTCGAAGCACATTGAGATCAAGTACCACTATATCATAGTTGTTGCGACGGATGAGTAGATAGCTGATGTGTTGACCAAGCCATTAGCCATAGTGAAGTTTGAATACTTCAGAGAGAAGCTTGGTGTACTTCAAATCGAGGTTCCTCCCAAGGGAAGGTGATGGGTCCGGAAGACACAAATGCACGAGAGCCATTCTCACATGGTGGTAGGTGTGTCCTCCCATGGTGCAGATGTAAGGGTTGTGGTCGAGATGTGTGCATCTGGGCTGTGCTCCGAGTGACGATGAAGTGATCTGAAGACAACGAGATGATAATAGGGGACTCAGGTTTTGCAGAGGAATATAATCAGTCCTGGGATGCTCCTTCACGTTTTGCAGAGGCATATAATCATTTATGGGAGATCCTTCAGGTTTTCCAGAGGCATATAATCAGTTTGAGATGCTCCTTCATGTTTTGCAGAGGCATATAATCAGTCCTGGGAGATCCTTCAAGTTTTGCAGAGGCATATAATCAGTCTTGGGATGCTCCTTCAGGTTTTGCAAAGGCATATAATCAGTCCTGGGAGATCCTTCAGGTTTTCCAGAGGCATATAATCAGTCCGAGATGCTCCTTCATGTTTTCCAGAGGCATATAATCAGTCCTGGGAGATCCTTCAAGTTTTGCAGAGGCATATAATCAGTCTTGGGATGCTCCTTCAGGTTTTGCAAAGGCATATAATCAGTCCTGGGAGATCCTTCAGGTTTTGCAAGGTAATAAGTCTTGAGCTATACCTACTTGATGATTTGAAGACCTACATGGAGGCTAGGCCTACAACCAACATAAAAAAGAGTTGGTGCTGTAGAAACTTTTGATGAGATATAGTATGGCACGATGATCAAATTATAAGAAGATGATGGCAACAACTATGATGAAGACTCTATGACTCCGTGATGATGACTATGCGATAAAGACTTGACCAAATGTGTTGATGACTGTGTAGAGAGAGAATACCTTCCTAGTTAAGAGGGAGTGTTGATGTATTTGTAACTTCAGAAGATATTCTAATGTATATTATCATTGTATGTTGTTGTACCCCCATTTGGGGATGTGTGTTACCCCTTCACGGGATGTCTAAATTGTGTCTAGATCTTGAGGTACAACCTCCGTTGTAAGTCGGGGCAATAGTCCCCAATGTAACATCATGTAATATGTACTTGTAGTCTCTCTAGGATAAGTGGGCCCCATGGGCCTCTCTAGGATAAGTAGGCCCAAATGTTATATTTGGTCAGTGACTTGAAAGGGTATAAATAGGGAGGCGCTCTCCCTCATTTATACACACCTCACACACTATGAAGTGTGCGTGAGAGAAAGAGACAGTCAGAGGAGGAGAGATAGATAGTTACTGAATACATCTTATTACTGCTTTTGATCATCTTACTATTATGAAGAAGTTTGTGGGGTTTTCTCCTTTAACTAGGAAGGGAAATCATATGCAACCCTAGATACTAGGTTTTGGAAAAAGGGTGAAGTTTGGGACAATGAGATCAAAACCCTAGCAAAACCCTACCCTAACCTAGGGCATCTAAGGAGTGCTTAACCTGCCTCTAGAGAAGATTAACCTAGGTTTACAACTAGCCCTAAAGTCCTAAGGTTCTAATACTAGGACTCCTAGAAGGACGTACTTCTACAACCAAGGTGACTAAGGATCGATGAAGGATCTAGCCAAGAAAAATGCAACCCTAATGGCTACCATTTAATCCATAAGCATAAACATAATTATTCATGAACCACTAACAAAGAGAAATCAAGAAAAATCCTAGATACCTCCTTCTGCACGTGTTTAACCAACAAATCACATCACCTTTGCATTAGTATTGAACCAAAGAAACTTCAAGAATTCGTCATCAAACCCAGAAAATGTCTTCCTCAAAAGGGGGCGCCTCACTTCAAAGAGCCCTAGTTGGGTAGAATAAGTGCATAGTGTTTTAATCCTAATTGTCTTAAGTTAAAAATGAAGTGAGGAGAGGCTTATAAATAGCTTATCACACTCACTTTATAAAAATACACAGGCCTACATTCCTTAAAAAGTCAATTTGAAATTATAAAACGTCAACTTAAAATTATAACATAAAATAATATAAAAATAGTGAAAGTAGTCTTAAAGTAGGCTACTTGGGGTATTTTTCCCCTAGGTGCCAAAAAATGCTAAAATGAGCGAATCACTCTGAATGAAAGGCTGGAGTGAGCTAGAGGGAGGGCATTATACCCCATCTAACCTCGAGAATGCTGTAAAATCCCTCAACGCCCTCCTCAAAGCAACAAGAAGGCCTGGTATAGAAGATAGCGTCCTCTGCAGAAGGAGACCATGGAGAGAAGACGCCAATGTGCAGAAGGGACAGGAGGGTGTCCTGGGTGGCTGTGAAGGGAGACAAATATATCGTAGCTAAAGCAAATGCCATAAGAGCAAGCAAACAAGGTGTGGGGTCATTGGACCTAGTGATCAACCCCTAGGAGCCCCAGACACCAACCTTGGGGTTAAAAACCCCAACAAAGGGCAATCATCAGCGCCATTAAGCCATAGTACTCCTAAAGGAAGGACCAAAGGGACCGACCATGACCACCACTACTCAAGAACACCCCTCTTGGTCGAAAAAATGGCTCTCTCTCCATGGGGCACATTTGAAGGTGCGCTGGGTATAGGTGCAACATAACAGAAAGAATATGGCTTTTGAGAAGAAGTTATTTGCTCCTTTGTATCTCTCATCCATTCCCCATATCCACACAAGATTCATAGGGACACATGGAGTACCAATGTCCCAAAGTTTAATGGGCATCCTAGCATGGCTATCAAACATCTTACATCTTTCATAGAGTATGTTGCAAGATTTAATATGATTGATGAAGGCATATTGATGAAGATAATTTGCATTTTCAATGCAAGGGTAAGAAATTAAAGATGCATGGGATTGATATTGTACTTTTAGCCCTAAAGAGATTAGATCATTCACATATTTTGTTTAAAAAAATTATAATTTTTGGATTTATGGTAATGATGAAAGGGAGGAAGTTGAAGATGCATATATTTGGGTTCTCATTTGTATTAAAGTAAAAGAAAAATTGGTTGCTGCTGTAAATGCATATGAGAAGAATACTTCAAGTGATCTTGCACTTGAAATAAATAATAGAAATGATGCCTATATGTTCTTGATTGACTTCATGGAAGAGAGATATGTTGATCCATCTCCATCAAAGCAACAAAGTTATGATAAGCCTATCACCATACCAAGAGAGATTCTAGAATTTGACATTTTCGATGAAGAATGGGGATATCATGAAGAAAACATTGTCCATGCGGAACACATTGAAGAGGAGAGATCTCATGTTTCCATTGAAAATCAAGCAAATGAAGAAGTCCATGAAGTATATGAAGAAGATCAAGAAGCCTCTTTTGAAGACCTTATTGAAGAGCCTCCTCATGTTTTGATTGAAGCAGATGTTGAAGACCTAGTTGATGAAGACATTGATGCTCTTATTTGTTCTCTTCATGGTGACGGGAGCTTGGTAAGCTTCTCTCTTTTTCATATATTTGAAGACAAATCTTTTGAGGAGGATAGATTTGAAGATCTCTTTGCTTGTGAGGAAATTAATGGTAGCCATGGAGATGCTGTTATTAATGTAATTTTTCATTATTTTGATCATAGTACAGGTGAGGGTTATTGGAAAATGGAAACTTTTTGGTGATCCATTTATGATTCATTTCATGTTGAAAATGTTGATTTTAAAGGCCATGTACAACCTATGAATGAAATGATTTCTCATGATCATTTTCAGTCATGTTTGTCCACCCATGTTGATGTATTGGAGCAGCCTTCTACTTTCATTTATGGGGCACTTTTAGAGCAGCCTTTGGATGGTCATTTTCAGCTATTTTCTTCACCTTCTTGTGTGATTTATCTCATGATTTGGGGCAGTTTGGTTCTGATGTTATTGAAAGCCTTTCCAGCCAAGAACCCTATGTTTTTGAATGCATGTGGGGGTGAAGGATCAGCCCTTGAGCCCATTTTAGAGGCTGGAAATGAGACAATATAATAGAGTTTTGTTGTAGATTTTTTTCCAGCCCTTTTCTCCTCAAATTTTGGAAATTCCATATAATTTTGTGCATGGAAATTTGTTTTTGTATTCTAGAAATGTTATTGTACAACAAGATAAACAAATCATTAATTTTTTCAATCATTTCCAGCAATGTAACTTGGGGAAAAATTCCATTTCCATGTTCATAAACTTTTCTTCATGCTTAGCTGAAGATATTGTGATGATAGATAACCCTAAAGCTCTTTCTCTTGAGGATAGTATTGATAATTTTTCGGGTTGGCAGCTTCATGTTGTTGATGTTTATACAAACTCTAATCAATCTTGGCTAGAAGAGGCTTGTAGAAAGACTTGCCATTCTTGGCAAGAGTTTGATGATTTGTCCATACTCATGATCTCATCATGAAGATTTCAGCATGTTTGCATATGAAGATTGATGTTGCCTTGTTTTAGTCCATGACCAAGCATAAGGGAAGAGGCTTTGGCATTGATGAGATATTAAGGTGGCTGCATTGGATTTATGATTTTACTTAGCATGTTCATGTTTAACATGTTAGAGTAGGTAGGTAGAAGATGAATAACCTCTTGCATGAACATTAGAGTAGATTTCATTTTGTATTGATGGTTTCTTTTGTTATAAATCCAAACTTGATGTAATAAACTATTGGATGTGATGTGGTGTTTAGGGATGTTGAGTTTATCCATCGTGCCACATGGTTTTAACTTTTCGGTTTTTGTATTTTGGGATGGTCATTGTTATCATGTACATGTTAAAGTTCTGGGGTTCTCATGCACTCTCAAGATGAGCACATGTCCCTTAGTTGGAGCTAGTTGTTAACCCCCATTTTGTATGGGTGTCCACTTGTGATTTTAAATTTTTATCACAATTTCAGCCGAGGTTACATCTTGATGGAAATTTGGATGGCTTAGGGCCTTGATGCTAGATTGTAGCATATATGGTTCATCATGATGTTGATACCTTGGTTGATGATGGATGATTGATGTGCTCATGGTGATTGATTATTTTTGGTTCTACATATCTATGGATGGTATCAACACCATTCACTTGATGATCTTCATGGTGATCTAGAGTGCTTGGCATTGGCTCAACTTTTGCACCTTGTTCTTCTGCTAATTCTAGGGTGATTTGTGCATAAGAGGACCTTGGATTTAGACCCCCATATCTCTAATGCCATAGCTCAGATGCTGGCTTGTGATATATAATTGGAAAGCTCTTTCTAATAATTTTCCAAGGTGTAAAATTCTCCTCCTAATTCCTCAAGCTGTTGGTGAAATTGGGTGTTCTTTCTAGGCGTCAAAGTCTGGTTTATGGGCCATTTTCAACAATTTTGGTAGGTGGTTTTCAAAAGGGTCATTCTCTCAACAAGCTCTGATGGAGGTGTATGTGATGGAAAGCTTGTTTGATGAGCTTTCTAGTGGTGTAAAATGCCCCCTTTTGTTCTCAAGGGTGTATGGAAGGTCCAATTCTAGTTTTTTGGGTCATGTTGCTACATATTTTTGTGCATGGTGGTGATCCTAAGGAGTAATTTTGAGTTGACACATCATCTTCCTTGAGCGCCCTCTCTTGGCACACATGTGGAGGCATGGTTATATTATTGTATTGATGAGTTAGCATGATAGCACACATGTTGGGGCACTTTGGTCATATTTTACTACATGTGGGGGTTTTATTGCACATAGATCTATTTGTTGATTGAGGATTTGACTCGATGATGTATGGAAGCAGCCTCATGCACTCGTTGACTTGTTCTACTTTCATTGGTTTTGCTTTGATGAGTGCCCACCCTCCACCCTTTGGAGGGTTGTTTACACACTCTCCAGGCCATTTTGATGGGATGGTTTTGGAGGATTGTTCTAGCCTCTAGAACAATTATCTTTTGATAGAGTGCTTAGAATTGTGCCATCTCAACGCTATAAGATGCAAAGTGGTTGCAGGATTTCTAAAAAATAGCAATAATAGAAAATCCAATAAATATTGAGGAAGTTAACAATTCCAAAATTGTTGTTTAAAGAGTTGCATTGTATTTTGCCGCACGTTCCTTTTGAAGCCTTTTAAGGAGAGCGTTCACCTTAATTGAGAAAGTGCTCCAGCTCTTGAGGTCCTTTTCTTGGAGCGCTTGCCTTGAAGAGCCTTTGGAGGCAAGGACGTGGGCCATTCTTGATGTATGCAACCGCCTTCCGAGGCCTCATTCTCTCTTGAGACATTGTACTTGTGGCATTGACCACCTCATATCATGGATACAGTTAGAGTTTGTTAGGGTTTTAGTGGAGGTTATTCATAATTTACTCCACCCTCGGCTAGATCTAGGATTTTATTATTATTTTATTGTAAAGGAAGTTGATCTCCTCTCCTATATAAGAGAGCCTCTTCCTCATTTGTACTCATGGTTGGATTTTTGGAGTTCTCTCTCTCTTGAGCTTAATTGACATATCTTTTTTATTGGATCAAATTTTGTCTTAAGGGTTTCTTTCTTGTTCATGTGTGGCGCAACTCTCTTTCTTGGAGTTTCATGGTTGTAAGTGTGTTAGGTGTTTTACATTGCTAAATCATTTCTATGGTTTGCTTGGGCCATTGAAAGTGTAGTGCTACCCTATTGGAGAAAGATGCTTTAAGTTAATCTCTACTTCATCCTTTCTTGCATTTTATTTATATGGGATTATGTGTTATATCTTTTCCTTCATTCAAATTAGCAATAAGCATTTATCTATAGGGTGCATCCCGCAAAGTTGGAGAGGAAGTGGATACTTCATTCAATCCCTTCCCTTGTAAACCCTAGTTCACCTTGAATCCACCAAATAGATTGGGGTTAGTGGACACAATTATCCTCTCTTGGTGACCTATTTGGTAAGGCCATGTTAGTTGGTGATCCTTTAACTCCGTTTGCCTTGATTGGATTGGCATTGGTCCTTGGAGTGGTCCCCTTTATCCTCCCATCACCTATTACATATTTATTATTCCTATACTACATAAAACGAACATCTTGCTAGAGCTACTCTTCACATCACCTTGAACCTCATTGCTTATTGCTTCATTTCCTATCTTAATGAAGCCCCCCTTGAGTTGGAGAAGAGTCAACCAAAAGTGGGAAGGAGGTTGGTTTGATGACATTTTTCCTTTTCTCTTGGTTCCCTAGGAATCCCAAGCCATCTCCAATCCTTTGAATAGGAAACCAAGTTGGCACATGCCATCTAGGGCTTGTAGCCCTCCTCCACTATGCATAATGCTCCTTATATCCTATAGGGTGTTCTCCCACTATGTGAATCCTCCATGTGGCCAGCATGCAAGGCATCCATTATCCAGGCAAGAGATCTCCAATGCCCTAGGGAAGAACACTGAGCCAGTGTCATCTGAGGTCTAACATTTACTAAGCAAGTTATCACAAATGTGCATATCCATCTTGGACCATCTCTCATGCTATAAATTCTAACTAATGACTCTCTTGCCTTTCTGTCATGATAAATTCGTCTGAAAACAACACACACTCCATGTTTTCCCCTTAAAAACATTGTACTAGGATTCGACTATATTGGGAGTCTGTGTATGAAAATTCACATGGAATTCAAAATTCAACGAAAATTTGACATAGTATAGATACGGTAAAGTTCATTAAATGCTTAAATATATTTACAATTTTCAACATTTAAAGATCCATGAAATGTTACAATTAAAATTTAGTTGTTAGGATAAAATGGGAATTTCAACTAGAATAGATAACACTTATTTGATGATGTGGAGACCTTTCTCTTGCCTAACACTCCTGCACTTTATCATGTGGATAGCTTCATAACACTATTGGGTATCATCTTTGGTGGAATGCCCTCTTGGTTTCTTCACAATTGGCACATATGGACGAATATTATTTGCTTGTATAGGGATTCATTCCCTCCTTCGTGGTGGTGGTTGTTTATTGTGAACACATTCTCCTTGGTTTTGATGCTTCTATCATGGGTTGGTGGTCTCCTTTGTTCATAGATTGATGGGTTGGCATGGATGTTGGGTATTGGTTGCTATGTGGACATCATTTATTGCACATGTGTTGAGGTCACTCCCTTTTTTGATGAGCTATTGCGGATCTATTGTTTGGTTTAGGGTTTGATCCCTTAATGTATGGATGCAACCTCTTGCTCTCTTGTTGATTAGTTATTCTATTATCACATGTCATTCATTGGTTTTTCTAGAGGGCCGTCCTAGCTTTGAGAACAGTTGTCTTTTGACAAAGTGCCTTAGAAATGTGCCATCTCAAGGTCATTAGATGTAGAGTGGACACTGGTATCCGATAAATATTGAGGAAGTTAACAATTCCAAAACTGTCATTTAAAGTGTTGCACTGTATTTTTGCTGCCCATGCTTTTTGGAGCATTTTCGTGGAGAGCATTCACCTAATTTAAGGAAGCGCTCCACCTTTTGAAGCCTTTTTCTTGGAGAGCAACCTTTGGAGAGCCTTTGGAAGCTAGGTTTGACTTCTTCTTGTCATCCTTCACCCTCATTAAATGGGTGCATCCCCTTCTTAAGCTTTTTCTTCTCTTGGATATTGTACTTGTGGCTTTGATCACCATATTTCATGGATGTTGTTAAATTATTTTATTATTTTTTAGAGTATTTTGATTTGTATACTCCATCCTAGGCTAGATTTAGGGTTTATGATTATTTTATTTTAGAAGGAAGAGGACCTTAAAGCTATATAAGGCTTTGCTCTCTCCATTTCTCATGTTTTGGATCGGGGGAGAAATCCCATTGGACTTAATGAAATATCTTTGGCTCTTATGGATGGTTGTTGCTATTGCTCCATTGAAGTTTTTTTTTTTAAACTGCTCAAGATTGGTTGGTCGATCTTCAAATTGTCAATGGCTTTGAGGTAATAAAGGAATAGGCTCTCTATCTTTTATGTGGTTGTTATCAATTGGAAGTGTAGTTTACGTGAACATTTTTTGCTCTATGTTATGTGTTTTCATATGCCTTCCATGATGGTTTTCCTCAATTCCATTTTAAGTTTTCTGCCCTAGAAGTTTCCCTTTGTTTGATCTCAGAAATCAACCCAAGCATTAGAGAGCAGCTATGTTTACCCAACCAGTAGAGAGCAGCTATGTTTGTGCACTACAATCCTATCCCTTTCTAATCTTTCTAAAGAAGCCTCATGCAGTCCTTGGTTGATCCCATTTGCCCATTTGATAAGATGTTGGTCCCCAATCCCTTCATCGCTTTTATGATTTATCTTTTACAAAAACCAAATCAGCATTGTTTTGCTAGAGTTACTCTTCAAATTCACCTTGTTCTCAATTGTTAAACTCTAGTAATCCTATCCTAGGGACTTCTTTTTTGAGGTAGAGAAGAGACAACCTAAAAAGAAAGAGGGTTAGGTGTGGTGACATTGGCCTCCCTTTTGGTTATCCATAAGTTATCATTGATTTCAAAGCTTCAATCTTAAGATGCTAGTGTGTGTGGTAACAATACACATGCTATTCCCTCCAATACTAGTGACAACTGCTACACTTACATAACTGGTTGTCATCTTCCTCTTTGATAGCACTTATGGTGGTTTCACAAACTCTTGACGACGTTAAACAATCCCCATGGTGGATAATCTATCCAACACATCAATCATATGTTGAATTCTTTGCTTAGGTGGCCCTTTTTTCTTAATGACACAAATGACAATGATTTGCCCTTCACCTTCACTTTTTAACTTTGCACTTAAGTTCAATCAAAACAACTACAAATTAACGGCTCTGCTCTATCTACACCAATGTCTCATCAAAACCTTTCCAATCTACTTCTAATTGGCAGCTCTTCTAATAATTTTTTTTTTCACCTTGATGGCTGCACTTTGTGGAGTGACACAACGTGACTTCCCTCCGAAGGGATGAGGCGGCTTGAACGTACATGTTTTTTAAGCTTAGGTAAGGGATGATGGTTCAACGGCTCACCCTTGTAGACTTCTTCTTTGGCTAGCGACTAAACCTTTTCACATAGTGGTCCTTTCATGGATAGGCACAACCTTATTTGACAGCTCTTCCACGAGCTCTAGCATTGACCTTGCAACCCTACTCTTCACAGGATCATGAGTTCTCTAATTCATGGATAGGGATCGACTTGCCCTCCTTATCTTCTATTTGCTTGTGTCACGCACATGCGTGGACAGGAACATATATGAATGAAAGAGTGAATTGATGCATTCATTTGTTGATGCAACGTCTCATTACAAAGGAGCGAGGAGTATGTTACTTAACACTAATAATGACATTAAATTCACCATTATTACATCATTTTATTAGTGAGCATTTATTATTCGTCTAGGTCCCAAGTTCTAAATATGATCATTATCTCCAACAAGCTATTAGGAGTTTTTAAAACTTGAACCCCCAGGAGAGAAAGGCTTTGTTCCTTTTGTGTTAATTTGCTATTTCATAGCTGAGCAAAGCAAACTCAAAGTAGTGGAATATTAGAGCAGAACAGAGAAAGAAGGCGATCCCATAGTAGCTTATTTGAGGCATAGTGTCCATCTACTCCATAGTTCTTGATCATCTTTCTTTGTGTTTTGCACTGTAAATCTGAGAATAAAAGAGCTAGGAAATCTCCTTATTTATTGCTGGATTTTGCATACTCACAGGGTTCTCTGGGATACATCTTGTGTTCATTGTGTTAATGGTGTGCACCTTTTTACTACCATGGTTGTTCTTATTTTTGCAGTTTTTTCATAAAGAAAACAGTATGCCTGTAATATTATAACTTGATTATAAGTAATTATTAATCAGTAGAATATAACCTCATTGTGCTTGCCATAGCATATTCAGATCTGTTGTTAGCTTTCTTGTGTAATATCCGCAACAGTGTACAGATCACAAATGTTGCAGAAAGCTTGGTTGTTGCTGTCCATGCCATGAAACAACTTATCGAGTTCAAACAGATGCTCCAAGCTATTTCATTGTCTCAAAACAACGGATGCCCTGTATTTGAATATTAAGTGAACTGTGACTCACCATACATTATCATTTCTATTTTATTTGTCATCAATTTAATGTTCCAATCATTTTTTGTAGTGTGCCTTCTATAAAGCATTTTCAAGGAAATCCTTTGGGCTTCGTCTATGATAAAATTGTCAGATTGGCCATAGTTGATTAGCTCAATAATATAAAGGTGATTTTTTTCTCATATGGGTTCAACTTCATAACATGGAGATCATATCCACCTAAGGACACAAAAATATCATGCATTGCCATTAGCACCGAGGGTTTTGTATTTGGCATGAGTAGAGGGCTGTGTGAACATTAAATACTGCACTCAGGCTATATGTAGCATCCATAATAGATAGTGAACACTGAAATCATATGAAGGATACTAGCACCTTACGAAGGCATGGTGCTCCTGAAATAAATCAATGTAGGAGGCGGTTTCTTCTCTTCTTTTTGCACCTTACTAAAAATTGTAGGAATGCCAATCGAATGCCTATCTAGTTTAAGATTGAAAAAGAAGACGACATTTTTTTTCTGAGTCTAAATGAGCTACGAATTGGCCCTTTTAGGGAAGCTTAAAATAACAGGAGGGTAAACTGCCTGAATTTTGGTAAAAATCATTTTGGATTTGTTGGAATCGCACATGATAGATATTACTTATTAGCATTTCACAATCTGGTTTTATTAGGGGTATTTGAGGGTGCTGAATCCATTTCTACATTTATAAAAGCAATTTTATCAATCCAAAACTGCAATTTCAGCAAATATTGGCTTGCTGGATTTTGATGATGAAAAACTAGAAAAGACAAAAAACATGGAATGCTTAGCCTTCATTTTTTGTCACTTGGAGAAGTAAATTTAGACCTTAGAATTGGAAAATAATAGAAACATTCCTGGAGTAAAATGATTGTTTCTTTTGGAAAACAATCAAGGAATGCATCTCAAACATTGGAAGAATTTTTGAAATGGCACCCATTATCATAGCAACATATTTTGATGCCTCAAATGCTTTTTAATTCTCTTTTCAGTTTGTTACAGTTTGAACTGGCATGTGTGATTAAAGCCCCAAAGAACAAGCTAGCCTAGCTGCAACCTAGAGGTGTTACTCACTGTCACTTTGATAACTACCTCTCTGCACTTCCGGTTGGTTCTCCTTCAACTCAAGGGGGGCTTCCCTAAGATAAGATTGCTACGCTATGGCAAATGAGGGCGCAAAGGTGATTTGAAGAGTTAGCACTAACAAAGCTTGAGGTCTTCTATTGTATTATAGGTGATGAGAATACCATGGAGACCAGTGCCAATCCCCAAGGGAAAAATGGAGTCAAGAGGAAACAAAACCAATAGAAGATGGGGAAGTTTATGAATGGCTAAGGAGAATTAGATCCCTTGTGGTGCCAACCAACAAACCCTAACATGTTACTAGGTGTCCCCTTTTAGTGCCAACTCAAAACAATTGTAGTAGGTTGTGCCTCATACGATGAAAAAGTCCAAGTTCCTTACTCCATGCCTTGGAACAAATGAAACATTCATTTATGAAAAAACAAAACAATGGAGGAAAACTTATCTCTCAATCCTTTCAACATTACAACACTGTCCTTCTATGGTCCTGACTCCTAACAACATCTTCTAGCTATTCCATTCTTTATTTAGCAACATTAAAAATTGAGAACCAAGAACCACTTAAAAATGGAGAAGAAAACCCTTGAACTTCAATTGCTCATAGAAAATATATAACAATGGGGCTCCAAACACGAGATAAGACATCTCACAATCCAATCATGACAATGAATGAAAAGGCCTACCTCTATATAGGTTGTAGCCTTATCTCCTTTTACAATAAAATATTCTTAAAACTCTAAATCCAACCTAGAATTGGATAAAATAATATGAAATCACCACTATTTTTCAACAAACTCTAACCACTCCAAATAAAAATGACGGTAAAAAAATAATATAAAATCCTCCCTGCTTTTCAACAAACACTAACCACTCAAAATAAAAAAGGACGGTCAAATGCCATATGTACAATTTTCCATGATACATAAGGTTTATAAAGAGGTATCTCCAACTAACAGATTTCCAAGTCGTCCACATGATAACAACCTTTTTAAACAACTCCATAAACTAAGCATATTTCCAAAAGCCTTTATGCCCAGAAAGTGATGACATCTCTCTCAAGTGAATCCTCCAAAAGTAGATCACTTTATCCTCTTCACAAATAATCAAATAATGATTGCTTTTTAACCACTTTTTAAAAGCCTTCTGAGTTGATGATATTCATAATTAACCAATAGACAACTCCTTTTAAATGAAGGTTCACTAACCCAAGGTTCGAAAGTCTCCACGATTTCAGCATAGTGTAATGTTCAAGTGGAGGTCCCTCATCGCATGCATAAAACTACCATCTTGGCAACCCTATATGGAAGCTTTATAACGGCACTATTTTTATAGTTTCGATTGGTAAATATGGTAGTGGGCCACCGTTCATCGGAGTTTGGTAGTAAATGACAATGGGGTAAGCTCAACTTTAGACTATCTGCATTTAAAAGTTGAAAAAGTTAGTTTTGGGTTGATAAATTTGTATAATCAAAATGTTTCTAATCACAATTAATGAAACCTATTTCTGCAATCATAATTGCAATTCCAGCTTGGAAAACCACAGTTTCAAATCACATGACAAAAAAAAACGACTTACTCCGATGACAATGGGTGCACAAGTAATTAAAATATCCCCTTGATTGAAGACCCGCGGGCCGCGATCGTCCAGATAGCAAAGTGTTTGAACAGATACAAGATATTCTGAGGCTTCACAAATGAGCGGCTCCATGACAAAAATGCGGCTCCAAACACTCCATGATTCTCATCGGTCAATACTAAATAATGTCTCGAAGAATGCTCTGCATCATAGCACGAACAAGGTACACCTGCCCAACAATCAACCGGTCCAATACGGCAAACTTCAGAGTAATTCTTCAATCGCTGGCTTGGTGGATTTTCTACAGGGTACGCTGGCAGTACCTTTATTCCCCATCGAAAGAGTGATCAGTGCAATAAGATTTCGTCTTGTACGCATAAGCTGTCTTATGAAAGTATTGCTTTGCTCACGGGCTAATAATTTATGCAGAGATTTTAATCTTGTATGGAAGTCGTGACTCGTTTGTACAGCAAGAGCTAAGCATTGAGCTGCAGAGCATTTAATGCAGCTCAAGCAAGCTTGATGATCGTTGGATCTTGAGCTGTTAGAGATCCAACGATCATCAAGGCTGCTTGAGCTGCATTAAATGCTCTGCAGCTCAATGCTTAGCTCTTGCCCGTTTGTACAGTTTGAAAGTAGATTGGGTCCACAACTGCATATCGGTTCTCCTGCTCAAAACCAAACATAAGTTTTTCCCACTCAACGTCTCGAGCTATGAGCAATTTAGCCCTTGCAAGGAATGAGGCTATCATGATCTGTATCGCATTCACGACCAGAAGCAGAGCATTGACTCTTCGCTCCATGACAGCCTCGGAATCGAACAGAGTTATCAAAATATGCACCGCTGTTCATAAAAGTAAGTCTAGTTCTCTAACGCAAATTGCGAAGTGACATGGTTCCTTTTAAAACTGAAAAACTGGCGCGGACCAATCCCTACGATGAAATATGCAAATCGATTCGCTGTTTTCTTTGCTTTTGATTCTGGTTTGATCAGTCATTCAAGGCCAAGCTTCCAGAGCCCGTACTTAACTCCTTCGCTCTACTTTCAGCTATTAAAATCCAGAGTGTTATTGGTGAATTTACAGAGCCAAATGAAAAGATCCTAAGAAAAATTACTGCACATGTTGATCGGAATATGCCTCAGCTCTGGAAACCATGCCCCTATACTGCTTGTACACACAGATCCACCCAGATTGTGCCCAAAACTGCTTATTAAGGCTGCTGGAAGGTAAAACATGCCCATATATCTTCAAATAGTACCCAGATTTTAAAATGATGTTGCTTACTGCCGTTAGAAGGTCACAAACAGGACTGTAAACAGATTAAAGTAGGAACACCAAACTGTAGGTTACATACTGCAAAATGGGTGACCATAAAAATCCGTCCCAAATTCATCATTTATTTCACTATTGGCTGAGAATATGCCCCTTTTCCTGAGCTTATCCGGCTATCCATTTATAATGGGAAGAAATATCCCATAGCTATACAATGTAATCCTTGTTGAAAATGTGCAAAATTTTACAAGTGGACATCTATACAAAAATGAGGGTATCATCTGGCTCCAACTGCAAGACATGTACTCTTCTTGGGAGTGCATAAGAACCCTATAATCTCTGCATATACTTGTTAGCAATGACAATCAAAAACAAAAATCTCAACACAACATTCTCCTGCCTACCTACTCTAGTTAGTGAAAAGAACATGTTAAGTAAAATCATACAGCCAATGAAGCCATCTTTAGCATTTGATCCATGCTAAGGCTTTCTCCCTTTGCCCCTGGTGATGAACCAAGACAAAATGAAATCAATGATGAGCTGAGCATATGCAATTGTCTTCATGTAATGAGGGCTGAGAAACTTCATAGGATCTTGAACATTTGGAGGGTCATCAAAAATTTCAAAGCCTGCCCAAGGAGGACATTTTTTTTCACAAGTCCCCTCTATCCAAGATTGGATAGGGCTTGAAAATGCATCTTCATCATTGGAACTGCTCACGAACTGTCCCTGAACGTTGCTTGTCCAGATATGCAAATGAATCTCCTCCCTGCTGTCCCAAATCTGCGACATTCCATGAAAGGAGTGGCTGAAACTGATGCCTCAAATCAGCCCCAAAAGGAGGCAAAACAGGATGCTCTGGATATGCATAGAAAACCTCTTCATGCTGCCCCAAATCTGCAACAGCAAAAGGCTAGAAACCATCAAGGTTTTCCTCTTTGACATGTTCTTCTTGGTCAACATTATCAGCTTTCATCATGGACTTCTTCAAGCTTTTGATCTTCTTGGGGTTGTTTATTAATCTACTCTTTGAACATCCCCTTCAGGAATTCAACATAAGGCATCCACGTCTCATGATCTTCAGGGCACCAATGGCTGCAAAATGCCTCTACCAGTTCTGCAAGAGAAATTTTTCCCTACCAAGGTCCTCAAACCAAGCACGTGCATTTCCTTCCAAACTTAGTGCGAAAACCCTCACGAAAACATCTTCATGTTTAACACAAAACTCTGAAGACCATGTCATGACACGATCAACATGACATGTGGGTAAATTATCATGATCATAAAATTTGGTAATGTAATTAGGAAGTGACTCTCTTAGCTAATGAGGAAACCCTGGAATGCTCAAAAAAACAAGAGGAGCAAAGTAATCCACCAACCATGGGGGCATGCCATGTTTCTTCACTTTTATTCTTCAATAATGAGCTATCAAATCTGAAATGTATATGAGCATACCTTTTTATAGATACCAAACGTGTGGAGTCGCCAAAGCGAACCTTTAATGCCTTCACAATGTTGCTTGCTTCACCTTACAAACAATAAGTCTTCAGTAACCTGCAAAGACAAAGGCTTCGTCCCTTTGTGGAGCTAACCTCCCTCAAACTGTCAAGAAGCATGATCTTCGAATTTATGGGAAAAATGCCTTATCCCTGGCAACAGTGCCAAAATGTTGCTTTCGTTTGAGTATTCCCACTTTTTAAGTATCGAAGGCTTTGTCACTAAAGTGCTAAATTGAGTTGTAACACATTGGATGTGATTTGGAAATGCCATAGACACTTTGATATAAAGGTTTCTAATGGTTTTTCATTTTACTGTCTCACACTTCCATTAGATTTGATTATTTATAAATATCTGGGTTTTTATTTTGACAGCCATTTGAAAATTACTGAATCATAAAATTTGATTAACTGCACCGGTGAATTCATGGATAATCTACAACATATGATGATGCTACAACATTGATGACAGTGATGGCGTGTTAAGACCTTGAGAGACCACTTGAGTTTGACTTGAAAGCATTCCCATAAAGAAGAAGAATTACAGGGATATGGATATAATTAGAATTTCTCAAATGAGCTATGTGAAAGGGCATGGTGCAGTTGAACGAATAAAATTTGGCAAGTGTTAAAATTGGCAGAAAGCGTGGTTGTTTTTTGTTGTTGTAAATTAGTCTATTCTATTAATATACATGGAGGTTATGGTCCATGGCGGATGGGGCTAATGTGGTGCCCAACACTCTGGTCCAGCACACATTGTCAAAAAGAACCAGTTTTTGCCAGCGATGGTCCATAAGAAAAATAAAAGAAATGGGCCCATTGCCTTTAGAGTCATCAACATATACTATCTTAAAGCCTATATAGCTAACCACAGAACTAGTGAATGAACTAACTAGGCTATAATTCAAAGAAACTAATACTAAGGGCAGATTTTGCATAAAAAATATAAAATAGAGAGGTCTGAAGATACAATCCTGGGCATCAGTGTTCATAGCAATTGGGTTGGATGAGGTTCTGGTGTCCTTGCCTTACTCAACAACATCCAACCCTTGGTCATTCCTAGCTGTTGGAATATATTATATTCCTTGGAAGGTAATAATGTCTTTGTATTATGGCGGAAGTTGTCTACAATCTTATGTAAAAGAGTAATACATTTAACCCATAGTTATATGGTGTTGTATTTACTTGTGTAGAGTATTTGTCCATGGTATTGTATTACGAGATGTTATTTTGGAGAATTATATTATCCCACATGCAATATGTGAGAGTAATTCCTCCTCATCTCTTAGTATATAATAGGGTCAAGTGAGTCTTTACATAATCATGTACTCTTGATGTGGTAGTGGTATTATTGTGACACTGTTGTACATCATCTATATTCTTTGGGGTATTTGTGCTTTGCTCTCTTGTAAGATTGGAGAAGACATTCTGGAGATAATAGAATACTACCTTCCTGTGCATGTAACCCATTAGGGTGAACCTCGTATATCGGTGTTCTTTTGTCATTTTCTTTTTTTGTTCTTATCTTTTATGATATGTTGTTGGTTGCTTAGATAGGTTAACTAATTTAGCTTGACTCTACTATTCTAACATGATATCAGAGTGGGTTGCTATGATCTAGTACTTTCGATAGCTTTCAATCAATAATGATTATCATTTGGGCATTGTCATTTTGTTGTAGATTTGCTTTCTATGTGGTAGCCATTAGGCTTCTCTTCAGATCTGGGCATATTTCTGCATTTTTTTTATCTTAACCCTAACTTGCGTAAGATTTTTGCAGAATTTTTTCAAGGGTTTCTTGATATTTTTTTTGTGGATCTACATGATTTTGGGGCTCTCCTCAAGGAGATATTTCTTCCGATTATAAAAACGACAGTTATGAAAAAGGGCCGTAACTTAGTCAGTTTTTACCGGAATTTTTATTATAACTTGTTTTTGGAATTGGAAACGCCATTCTGGATCCACCCTCGCGACCAGAATAAAAAACTGGGTATTTTTGGGCTTCCTTTTGGTAATAAAAACGACAGTTATACGAAAGGGCCGTAACTTGGTCATTTTTCACCGATTTTTTTATTATAACCTGTTTTTGGAATTGGAACAACCATTATGGATCCACCTACGTGAGCATAACAGAAAACTGGGCATTTCTAGGCTTCCTTTCAGTAATAAAAACGACAGTTATAAAAAAAGGCCGTAACTTTGTCAGTTCTTACCGGTTTTTTTATTATAACCTGTTTTGAATTGGAATAACCATTCTGGATTCATCTATGCGATCAACACAGAAGACTGGGCTTTTCTAGGCACATTTTTTCAAAGGGTTGTAAGTAAAAGTTTCTCTTTCCTTTACTATTTTTCTAACTGTGTTTTTTGCAGATTCATATCAGTATGGTAAAGTATTTAAGTTTTATGTTATTCATTTTTTGCATTTAGGTTTTGCTTCTAATTATGTTTATTAAGATATTATTTCTTGTTCTTGCTATATATTTGTCTCACATTTTTATATGGAAATATTGACATCTTTTAAGAACATGGATCTCTAGTATTTTGTCATGATGATAGCTATAAACCATCTAATGCTTAATATTTTTTAAATATACTTAATAATTAATTTGTTCTTTTCTTTGTTTTGTTTATAACAACAATTTTATAAGAACAATCTCATATGTGTTATCTAGTGATCATTATTTACTTTATTTATATGTTATTGCTGACCTTTGTGTAAAAGCAATTTCGTTCGTTTATAAGTAATATCTTTATGATCATTATATGCTCTTGCTAATTAAATTCTTAAGTAAAATTATTAGTTTTAATCTATGTGATATCATATTTTTTGGTTTGTCATAAGTTATATAATTGGGATATAGTTTCTTTTTTATGTATTGCAGAGATTGTATCTAGTTCCTGTGCTATTTGTCTCTAACATTCCAATATGGAAGCATTGACATTTTCAGGGCATTTTGTCTCTTGCATATTTACATAGTGTTAACAAGAAATGAACCCATGATTAAGACTATTAGTGATTTGTTATTTCATATTTTTTATAAGTGATATCATGAATTGATCATAATTTGCTATATGATGATCATATTAAACATTTTGATTTATCTATATCTCATGTCATGTTTATTTCGATCATCTTTTACTCAATATTTGTATGGCTTTGAGCAATCTTTAAATCTTGATCTATTTATCATGAGCACCTTGTTCTTGTTGCAATGAGATTTCTATTTTTATGATTGCAGAGGTTATCTTGTTCCTACTTGTCTCTAGCGTTCTTATATGGAAGCATTGACATTTTAAGGGCATTCATCTCTTGCATATTAACCTCATACTAATAAGAAGTGCACCTATGCTTCAGATTAGTTGCTTGATGACTAAATTTTCATATATTTAAGTGAAATCTTTGGCTCACTATTTATATGTTGTGGTTGACACTTAATGTGTAAAAGTAACTTCATTTTTCTTAATGAGCAAGTTAATCTATTATTTGATCATATTATGTTTCCATTTCTTTATTTGATGTTTGCTAACCTTTGGTATATAAGCATTTTCATTTCTGTATGAGCAATTTTGTTTTATGATCTTTATATGCTTTAATCTTGAAAGTTCTTGTGTAGATAAGTTCTCTGTTTAGGCTTTAACGTTATTTCAGAAATAATGAAGCACCATCTTCTACTGTTAAAGTCATGATGTTCATCTGTATGATATCATTTTCAATGTATAGACCATTGGGGTCTTGTTTTTTTGATGTTTGAGGTCTTCTATAGATATTTATATTGCACCTTGATTGGAAGAATGTCTGCTATCCGCATGTGTATTGGCCATCTGGGTTTTTGTGTACATTGTTGTGGTGTTCTTAGCCACATGTTTTGTTGTACTGGCCGTCATAAGGTATCTGTACACTGGTGTGGATGTTATATCAGAGTTCTTCAGCTATCATGTATGGTTGTGATGATTCTTGTGGTGATCTAGGCATCTTGCGATTGGATTACGTCACATGTTCTCGGCATTTTATTGTTGGGTCTTTCATCGTACAACCTGGTTCGTGTGCACTTTCATGATTCAGTAAGGAGCGGTTGTTCATCGTCAAATTCCATCAGCGGAAGTGTTATTCTTATTTGCAGCTTTGGTTCTTCTGGAAGTTGTCATCAAGGGGGAGCAGTAATGACTTCTTCCTTCCTTAATGTTAGTGTGGGCCCTTCTCCCAGCCATTATTAAGGGGGAGTGTTGGAATATATTATATTCCTTGGAAGGTGTTGAGGCCTGGAAATTCGCAGGCAACAACAGCAAGGGATTCTCCCAAGTCAACGTTCCCAATTAGCCCGTGATTGTTTGGTGTAGGGAATCCGTCCGGTTTGTGGTCCGGTTACCGTAGGTCGGGTAACAAAAATAAAGGTTTTATCGGTTGCGGCCCGATCCACCGTGTATATTTTTGTTATTTTAGACTTAAAATATGATATGCAAGTGCCTATTTAACATGCAGATTTGATAAAGAATGCCATGAGTATTCACAAAGTGATGCACAGGTTCTTACCTTTCGTCTTAAAACTCACAAGCGCCTAAATCACACATAAAACAAGAAAATGAGTACTAACTAGGCTATCTCTAGAGAGCTAGATATTAATTCATGAGTAATGCAATACCGTTCACGTGTTATGGCAAATCACAGATAGCTGTTCTTATAACCAAAACATATAAACATGAATAAAAGTATACATGATAAGATAGCTCATCAACAGTTAAAAATCCCATTACTCATAGTGGAAAACATCACAGAATATACTAGAGAACATTTAGGCAAAGAACATAGATTCAGAAGGTCAGAACGCTCTCACAGTTAATGAAACACAGTAAACAACGAAATAGTTCTCCTTCAACATTGTTCATTTTATCACATTGAAACATTCCACATAACACCTTCTCCAACAGGCAAAATTTGCAATTTCTCATTGTAAAACCAGTGTTATCGGAACCGGACCGGAACCGGCAAAACCGGCCGGTCTGACCGGTTTACAGGGTTGGCCGGTCCGGTCAGCAAAAAAATTTGAAAAAACCGGATTTTTGTCCAGACCGGGTATGGAACTGGCCGGAACCGGCCTGAACCGGCCGAACCGGCCGGTCTGGACTGGGGACTCAGGAAACTCAATTTTTTTTAAAAAAACCAGAATTTGATTACATGCCTAGAAATGATGGACAAGATGTTTGATGTGTATTACCCACGGTGACATGGGATATCTTCTCCAAGTTTGGCAGCTGTCCCAA